>RPOG01000682.1:111288-260758 GCA_008086565.1 Thalassoma bifasciatum
CCTCAAACCCCCAAAATGTCAGGTGGTGCAACCGTCCTGACAAGTATCCACAGTAATTAAACTCTAAAAATTGAATGTCAGTTATTGTAAATGGAAATAAAAAATACAGTGGCATTATTTTATGCTTGAACCTTTTTAAATAAAACATTCTTTGCAAAAAAAAAGAATTTTAAAGCTGTTGAGAAATTTAAAAAACTTTTGTCCCGTAATTTTCACCTTGTCAAATGTCAGGGTGGTGCAACCGTAACATTAGACTTTTATTTTAAAGTGAAGAGAATAAAACAGGAAACAGGAAACTGCATCAGCCAGAGGAGCCCAAATGACATTTGTGACCAAGTGGAAAAGTTTGTAGATTTCTCTGAAATACTGATAAAAAAGGTTTTTTCACTTCATTGGTGACTGGAACAATTTCCATGTCAGGTGGTACAACCAATGTAATAATGTGAAATGTTATTTTAACATCAAATTATTTATCTTATTCACAAATAAAAGAAATGAAACACACAAATGAAAATGTATGAGTCACTACAGACACTTGAGAGATACTTGCCAATAATTTCACACAGAAAAAATAACAGGAACATATAAATATATTTTCATATATTTGGTTGAACCACCTGACATTTTTGGGTGCTCAAATTAAAAATACTAAAAAATAATGAACCTAAAAACTTTGAAATGTTGGTCAACTACTGAAATCTGTTAGAAAACATAATTCTTCACTCAGAAATATGTTTCTATCCATTTTCAAAGAACTTTTTAAAAATACGCTTTTAGACCCTCTTTTTGTCATTGACCCATATACAAGAAAAAGGGCTCTCTGCTTGACTGCACTGCAAAAAAGTGAGTCTGAATATAAGATAAAAACACTAAATTTGATGTAAAAATATCTTAAAACTAGTGAGATTATCTGTCCATGCAGCAAGATAATTTCACTTGACTAGAAATCTTGAAATCAGACTGATAAATCTAAAAAACAAGATGGCCTTGATAAGTATTCTCAGATCTTAAAACAAGAAGAAAATGCTCATTTTTAGATTAAAATGCTTGAAAACAAACTTCCTGAAGAAGAATTTGAAGTGAAATATACTGAATATGAGCAATAGAATCTAATTTCATGCTTCCTATATTCTTAATTTTAGCAAATGGAATGAAAAATATCACTTTTTTAAGTCAAAACTACTTAGAATTAGAGAAGTATGATTAAGATAATTCTTGCTTTTCTTCTCCATCCATGTTGACGACCGCTCTTCTCTCACATTTACGATTCTCCAACAGTTTTTTTTTTTGCTGAAAAGAATCAAAGACGTGTTTTTTCACAAACCTGAGATAAGCGAAGTGAACTCAGGTGTTAGTGAGCGAGGTTCAGTCTTCTGGAGTCTCCAGGTAAAAGTGCAGCATCTGCTCCCGTGTTTAGGACGACAGGGATTAGTGAGGCTATAATGGATGGATGTAATGTAAGATGGGGATTAGAGATGTACAAAGCAGAGAGTTTCCTCCTCTCTTTCCTCTTCAGAGACCTCCATCACAGATCACTTCACTCCCTTTGAGTCCAGCCACAAACAGACTGGAGCTGCTGACAGAGCTGAACACAGATTTACCTTTGCTGTATTCTCCCATCATCCTCGGGGAGGGGGCTGAGGTCGTGTTTCAGGTACGCTGAGAGGACAGAAGAGATTTAAGACCATCACAGCACAGATTAAATATTCAGTTTGCAACTTACTGTGGTCATTTTTTAAACTTTCAGCTTGAAACTTTTAGATTCATCGCAAAATAAAACCCCATAAACTCAGAATACTACTACTACAACTTTGTTTTTATGGATTTAAAACTTTATTCCTTTAAGTCTACAAATCAACAACTGTTATAGTGAAGTTTTACTTGTAGAAACTCGACTCACAGGTCAATTGTCTTCTTACAACTCCAGTCTTGTAAATTTGTGACGTAATTATAGATTTTGATCTATATTTTCGTGATTTACAGCTTCGCAACTTTTTGTCGCATAGATTTAAATCTTTTTTCTCATAAATTTACAAAGAAAGTCAACTTTATGAGCACACGTGTATGATTTGAAATCTACGTTAAAACTTTCATCTTAGTTAATTTGACTCCATCAGCCAGAAACATGACTTTTGTGCACAATTTAATTGCCATATTTTTTGAGTACCAACTTTATTCTCATAAATTTACATCATAGCTCTTATAACCCGGACCTTCATTTTTGAAAATGTACAACTCATATCTTTTAAATTTATGATCTTATCAGGGTTTTCAACACATATTTTCTCAGCTTACAACTTTACAATTGTAGTTAAATACACTTCCACTTTATTCTCATACATTTACCTCTTCGTGCACTTAAATGTAAAACTGTATTTTTTTGATTCACAACTTTATGGACATACAGTCAGGGTGTTATATTTACTTATCTGACAAAATTAAGAACTAACTCTTGTAAATATGTGACTATTCTATTTTTTAGCTCTAAATTAATTCTCTTAAAATTTAATGAGCGTAAATTAACATCGCTAAAAAATAACATTTAAGACTTAAGGCTGTAGAGAAAAACATTTGCGTACATTAAGATTTTGATTTCTGTTTTCTTTGTAAATACTCAGTTTCATTCTTGTAAACAAAGAAAAAGAATGAGGGAAATGTGAAACTAGAGCTGCTGAATTCTGAGAGCCCAAAGGATTATGGGAAATGTAGTCTGTTCTGACTCTGGTGGCTGTGTGTGTGTGTTTGTGCTCTACTGTACGTGTGTGTGACTCAGCGTGAACATATCAACTCTTTGATGCTGTGAAGACTCTGTGTGAATGTGTGTGTGTGTGTGTGTGTGTGTGAGAGAGAGAGAGAGAAAGAGAGAGGGAGACTCCTCAGGATGTCTGTGTCCTGACTTGGTTGGCTTCTCAGTTCCCCTCTTCCCCCCCCCCCAACATCCTGTTTTCACACACATGTAACACACACACACACACACACACACACACACACACACCTCTTTGACTTGAAGCTGATCTTATTTCTGCTGACAGCTGAAATTTAACAACCCAAGAAAAACACACGCTTCACTCCGTCTGTGATACATCCTCATTTTTTGTTTTGACTTTCATAAATTACCCACAAGCCCCGTTGGTTTAATCAGAGGGTTCACATGACAAACACACACACTGAGTTTCAGAGTTAAACTGCACGAAGCATGAGCACAGGCGGTTGAAAATTAACAGGCATGTTTCATTTGGCATTTTAACATTGGACCCAGAGGAGATGGACTCACTTCAGACTCAGCCTCAAGTGGTCACTGAAGGAACTGCACTTTCCATGTCTTTTAACTGCAATCAAGAGTATTTGGAATAATTAAATAATTCAGTTTAATACACATTACTCTCTGTGTTTTCAAACCCGTAATAAGTTTTTAATCTGATCTTCAATTGCTCTAAAGCAGTGATTCCCAACCTGTGGGCTGTAGCCCCCTGGTGGGCCGTGAAGGAATTGCAAGTGGGCCTCCAAATGTTAAAACTTAGTTACTTATTCAAGAATATCCCAAATTTAAACATAATCATATTGAAAACAAGTTCCTTTAAGAAGGTTTGTTAGAGCCCAAGATGCAACAGTGTCCCTGAAAATTACATTTTTTTTTTTTTTTTTTTTTTTTTAATAAAACCCAAAACGTAATAGCTTGTCAAAAATGCATCAAAAATGCTTGGGCTGAAATGTGTCAGGTAAATAAAAAATAAAAATAAAAAAAAGTCGTAAAACCTAAAATGTAATAACTGACCTCAAATAACTGGAAAAAAGTAAAAGTTATCACATTTTGATATCAGCACCTGTTACTTTATTGGCCAGTTATTACGTTTTGTGTTGTTGTTTCATTGTTTTATTGACATTTAATGTCTAACAAGACATTTTACAGCCTCCATATTTATGGAGTCAGGGGCCGCAAACATTTGTGGGACGTAAAAGTGGGTCCTGAGTTGGAAAAGTTGGGAACCACTGCTCTAAAGCACATAAAACAGACGGGATGTAAAGATCCCTGAGGCTGCAGGTTTTCCAGGTGAATCTGGGCCGTTTGGGGCGAGTCCCCGTCACACCCACCTGTACCTGCAGGCTGAATAAACAAACTGTAGTGTCCCGTTACAACACGGTTCAACTGCTTATTCTTTCATCTAACAGTGACCCACTTCTCTCTTTTTGTGTGTGTGTGGTTCATTCTGGAGCAGATGAATAATAGTATCTGGAAAAACAGGACATCACAGGTGAATTGTCACAAATCAGGTCACTAAAACCTGTGCGTAAAAGCGCAGCTCCGTCTTCAGGTGAGAGCCGCTATCACCTGAATGCTAAACATGTTGCTGCTAGTGTGGGAGCTAACGTTAGTGCGACTCGTGTTGAGTTTACAGAAAGTCTTTTATAGGCTACCTGAATCTCTGAAACTGATTCTGGATTGATCATTCCTAAAACTGCTGCACTTTATGGCGTAAAAATGCACTGATCTGTTGGTCTTGTTGGTCTGTTATGGAGGAAATGACTTACACTACAGAGTCATGTCTGGTCTTTTATGTCGTTACACAACTACAGAGTCATGTCTTTTTGTAATGCAGTGACTTCCACTACACAGTCATGCCAGGTCTTAAAGCAGTGACTTTTTCTATGGAGCAATGTCTGTTATTTATGTGGTGACTTCCACCACAGGATCAGTTGTAGTCTAAATGCAGTGACTTCTACTACAGAGTCATGTCTGTTTTTATTGCAGTGACTTCCACTACAGAGTCATGTTTATTTATGTGGTGACTTCCACTACAGAGTCACGTCTGTTTTTTAATGTTGTTACTAGGGCTGCACGATATGGGAAAATTTTGCGATTGCGATTATGGTGAACATTATTGCGATTTGCGATTGCGATTTGCGATTTGATAAATGGTGACATGGGGCTTTTTCCCTGATTAACAATGAACATGCAGAGTATGTTAGTATTGTATAATTATTTTGGAGTATGCATTTCTTAACTTAAAACATACAAGTGTTAAGTAATTACAAATGATAAGGCTTTTATAGTACTTTTTTCAACAGTTTAAATAATTGATTATTCCCCCCTAAAAATAAATACATTTAGCAATGAGACATAACTGTGGGCTCGAGTTATTTACACACATAATTTGAACAGAATATATATATATATATATATATATAAAAGGGCTGGGACTTGATAAAAAAAAAATTAACGTATCAATCGGAGTCTTTGAAATTTATTAATCTTGATCAATTACATTTTAATAACATTAGTTATAAACTGGGTTCTTGTCACTCTTAGTAAAAAACTTTGCCAAATGCTCACTTAATTACTTATCAATTGACTTAATTATGTATTCGAAATCGTTTGTTTTGGAACATCATTTTTTTCTAGTTGGTACTTAACTGAGACCAACAGATCAGTGCATTTCTTCTGCCATAAAGTGCAGCAGTTTTAGGAATGAACAATTCAGATTCAATTTCAGAGACTCAGGTCGTGTTGGCTAGAATGGCAGCTTTTGTGAGTGAGGGAACTTTTTGTTCATTTAATTAAACAACGATTTGCTTGGGTAGACAGTTCTTAAACTCCTCAAGTAGTATTAACTCTTTTGCATGCTTTTATTATGAAATGTATGCTTTTATTTTGAAATGCATATTGCGAAACCGGACGTGCAGCAGAACACGAGGTGTGTGATTCTCCTGAATATATCGAAGGACGCAACTAAAGTTGTTAGCTGGTGACTCCTGGCTCCTGTATCACTTTGTGGACCTGACTTATTTAACAGACAGACGCTCAGATCCTCTGCAGATGTGACACTACAGGCCTGGCACCGATTGTCAAAAAGCACACTTTTTTAACGTGCGTGTTTTTTCGTCACCTGTTCCTTTTCTGCTTGCTCATCATTGCTCCTCATTCAACTATTCCTCAGCTTGCTGGAAAATCACGTGACCAAACAGACAGCGCACACGCGCGCGCACTCACACATGCACACACCGATTCTTGGAGCAGTGATGCATAGATGGCAGTGATGGGCGTAACGAACCGGACTCAGAACAGAGGGTAGATTGTAGGATTCAGGGACGCATGCGCACAACTAGTTAAATCGCAAATCGCAGCCTTAAGTGCGATTATATAATCGCACGTTCTCATATCGCGATTGCGATTGCGATTCGATTAATTGTGCAGCCCTAGTTGTTACACAACGACAGAGTCATGCCCGATCATAATGCAGTGACTTCCACTGCAAAGTCATGTTTGTTATTTATGTGGTGACTTCCACGACAGAGTCACGTCTGTTTTTTTATGCAGTGACTTCCACTTCAGACCCATGCTTGATCTTAAAGCAGTGACTTCTACAACAGAGTCATGTCTGCTTGAAATGCAGTGACGTCCACTACAGAATCATGTTTAATTATGTGGTGACTTCCACTACAGAGTCAGGTCTGATCTTAATGCAGTGACTTCCACTTCAGTCATGTCTGTTTTTTTATGCAGTGACTTCCACTTCAAGGTCATGTCTATTTATAATGTGGTGATTTCTGGTACAGAGCCATGTCTGTTTTTTAATGCAGAGTCATGTTTAGTTATGTGGTGACTTACACTACAGAGTCAGGTCTGATCTTAATGCAGTGACTTCCACTTCAGTCATGTCTGTTTTTTTATGCAGTGACTTCCACTTCAAGGTCATGTCTATTTATAATGTGGTGATTTCTGGTACAGAGCCATGTCTGTTTTTTAATGCAGAGTCATGTTTAGTTATGTGGTGACTTACACTACAGAGTCAGGTCTGTTCTTTAATGTTGTTACACAACGACAGAGTCATGCCCGATCATAATACACTGACTTCCACTGCAAAGTCATGTTTGTTATTCATGTGGTGACTTCCACGACAGAGTCATGTCTGTTTTTTTATGCAGTGACTTCCACTTTAGAGTCATGTCTGATATAGATGCAATGACTTATTCACAGAGTCATGTTTGTTATTTATGTGGTGACTTCAACTACAGAGTCTTGACTGCTTTTATTGCAATGACTTATACTTCAGAGTCATGTCTGTTTTTTAATGTTGTAACACAACTTCAGAGCCTTGTCTGTTTTTAAATGCAGTGACTTCCACTTCAGAGCCATGTCTGTTATTTATGCGGTGACTTCCACTACAGGGTGAGATGTGATCTTAATGCAATGACCTCCACTACAGAGTCATAATTGTTTGTAATGCAATGAATTACAGTACAGAGTCAGGTCTGTATTTTATGTGGTGACCTCCAGTACAGAGTCACGTCTGGCCTCACTCCTTGTAATGATTTTACTTTTTAAAAGAGTGACCAGTAATGAGTAATATATTACTTCCCTTCAGTAACAGGCCCAACACTGTCCACTGTGTGTTCAGCTCTACTTGTGTGAAGGTGTAAAAGCACCTGAAGGTAACAGGCGGGCACCAGCAGGACAAAGTTTACACCTGCTGGAGGAGAAGCAGGACGCCACCTGTTGAGACGTGACATCAACTCCCCCAAAGTAAAAGCGTTTCTGCAGCAGTGCCTCCTGTTGCTGTTTTCACAAATGCCTCACAAACCAGGACTGATGCTCTTCTCCCTCTGCTTTATTCCTCTGCTTTATTCCTCTGCTTTATGCCTCTGCTCCTCCTCTCAATCGATCGGTCTGATTTTGCCTGAGCATGAAATGGACCAGCTGCTGAGGCGAGTATCTGGCGAGGAGAGTCACGGTGTGTGTATCCATCTCCTGCTGCCTCCCTCTCAGCTGAATTGAATTCATTAGTGTTTATTGGCATGAATGTTACATGAGCCAAGCTGGCAGGAGATCCTGAATTTAGCAGCAGTTCATCACAAAAAATAAGCAGCAAAATAAATTCTTTAAATATCTGCCTCTCTTTTTTTCCCCCCTCCTCTTTTTCTATCTTTATTTTTCTCCCTGTCTGTCGGTGCAGCAGGGGCTCATGGGAGCAGCCCCGAGCGACCCTGTGGGATAAATCCATTTCAGAAACTCTGGTTCTTGACAGATACCTTTTTTTTTTTTCTGTGTGAGAGAAAGAGAGGATTAGAGAAAGACAGTGTGACGGAGTATATGCATGTAAAGAACACACACACACACACACACACACACACACACACACACACACACACACACACACACACACAGCAGGGACCGTGGGGTGAAGCAGGCAGGAGCCTCTCAGGCATTTTACTCATGTAGAGAATGTAATGAAACCTGAGCCTCTCTCGTCCCTCTCTCCTCCCCTGGTTTCCCAAATGAACTGCAGCAGAAAACACACGACACAGGAAGACGCTCTGATCACAGATGTAGTTATGAATTTAATTTTTGATGTCAACTCTCTTTTTAACAGCTTTCTGTAATTGTTTGTGAACCCAGGACACAAGTTTGAAGTGAAATGTCTTTCCTGATGTTGGTTGAAAGTTCTGGTTGGTAACAAGTCTGAGCTGCAGGCAGGTCAGTTCAGCACCTGGACTCCTCTACTACAGAGCCATGATGTTGTAATCCATGCAGAATGTAGTTTGTTATTGTCATATGTCCTGTTGCAATATTTCTGTTACGTGAAATGTGTCAAAATATCAGATACAGTTTTTGCAGTTGATGTTTTCTGCTCTACACAAGAGTTACTCAACTCTGCTCAATCAAAGAGACAAACTGCTAAAAACTACCTTTACAAAAGAAACAATCTAAGTGGTAAAAAGAGGGAAAATCAGTAAAGAGTTGCAAGAAAAACTCAGTGTGAGGGGGTAAAAATTGCTGAAAGAGAACAAAAATTGGCATTTCAATTGGGATAAATGTAAATAATCAGAAAGTAGCAAAAAATTTGCAAGAAAAAAAAACACAAGGTGAAAAGTGACTAAAATGGCCAAAAAATTTTTGGAGGAAACCTCAGAATTCAGAAAGTAGCAAAAATAGTTGAAAAAGTGATGAAAAACTGTGAAAAGAGGTAAAAATGGCCAAAGTCAACAAAATGGCAAGAAAGTTGGTTTTATACCAAGAAATTAGTCAGTTTGTTACAAAAACTGGTCCAAAAGTGGCAAAAAAAGAGTGAAAAGTGACTAAAATGGCCAAAAATTAGAATGAAAAAAATTGGAGGGAACTTTTAAATTCAGACAGTAGCAAAAGATAGTAGAAAAAGTGATGAAAAACAGTGAAAAGAGGTAAAAATGGCCAAAGTCAACAAAATTGGTGTGAAAGTTGGGATGAAACTTGCAAAAAAAAAGGTACAAAAGTGACAAAAAAGAGTGAGAAGTGTAAAAAAAATGGGCAAAAAACAACAAAAATTGTTGAGACAATTGGGAGTGAACCTGGACAAAAGTGAGAACCTATCAAAAAGTGGTCCAAATGTGGTGAAAAAGAAGGGAAAAGAGAGTAAAACAAAAATCAGTCACAGACAAACTGTTAAAAACTACCTTTACAAAAGAAACATTTTAAGTGGTGAAAAGAGGCAAAAACAGTACAGAGTAGCAATAAAACTTAGTTTGAGGGGGTAAAAATAGCTGAAAAACAACAAAAATTGGATGTAATTGGAATAAAACATGGAAACTTAAAAATAGCAGGGCCAAAAGTGGTTAAAAAAAAGAGTGAAAAATGGCCAAGAAAATTTGGAGGGAATCTTCAAAATTCATAAAATAGCAAAAAAAAAAGCTGGAAAAAGTGATGAAAAATACCGAAAAGAGGTAAAAATGGCAAAAGTCAACAGAAATGGCAAGAAAGAGGATTAAACTTGGAAAAAATATTGTCTTAAAGTGGTGAAGTATAGTGAGAAGTGTAAAAAATGGGCGAAAACAACAAAAATTGACAAGAAAATTGGGAGTCAACTTTAAAAATAGTGAGAAGGTATTAAGAAATGGTCCAAAGTTGCACAAAAAGAACTAAAAAGTGACTAAAATGGCCAAAAACCAGTCCCAGTTGTAGTGGTAGTGTAATTAATGTAACTGTTATAATTGAAGCAGACATACTTTTTAAAACTTCCTTTACAAAAGAGACAATCTAAGTTGTAAAAAGAGGCAAAATCAGCGAAGAGTGGCATCAAAACTTAGTTTGAGGTGGTAATTACTGCAAAATAAACAGGGATAAAACCTATAAACACTCAAAAAGTAGCAAAAAATGGGCTAAAAGTGGCAAAAAAAAGAGTAAATAGTGTCAATTATGGGCAAAAACAACAAAAATTGTTATGAAAATTGGGAGTGGACCTTGAAAATAGTGAGAAGGTATCAAAAAATGGTCCAAAAGTGGCAACAAAAAAGGGAGAATTGACTAAAATGGCCAAAAAACAGTCACAAATCGTAGTGGTAGTGGGTTTTTGTTGTTATGCTGTAACTAATGTAACTAATGTTCATGTTCTACAATGTGTTTGTTTAAAACTATATAAGATGGGAACCTAGAAATAATGGCAGTTAGATTATTATTGAAAATCCTCCAGCCCTCTCTGCACCTTCCTCTAAGGGGGTAGCTCAATTGCTGAACTAAACTGGTGAATAAATGTTGTAGAAACTCTTCTTCTCCATGAACGACACTGATTCACTGAGCAGACGACAGCTTTTTATTGAAGTACGGTTCTCAGTAAATCTCCTCGCTCTTTCCACCTCGGGCGCTCGGCCTTCACGTCTGGAGTTTGCTTCACACTTCACACCTTCCTTCCTCCCTTCCTTCCTTCTTTCCGTCGTCCACGGAGACAGCTTTTGTTTCCTGCCCGTTCTTATAACTCATGTTTACAGCACTCCTCTCTCCCTCTCTCGATGATACCTGCCAAACATCGAGCAGGATTCCTCTCTCTCTCTCTCTCTCAGTCCTTTTTGAAATAAAGAGCAGCTAAAGTTGGGGATTGATTGCGCTGACGTTGAAAGAGTCAAATCTCTGAGTGTTTTTCTTCTCAGGGTAAAAACTTATTCAAAACAACGCACGTGGGTCAATGACATGACGTCCCTTTTTTTGTGTCCGAGTGCAATATTTCCTTCCATCATGAATTGAGTATTTCATCACATGTATTTCTTTATTCTATGAAACCTGTGTTATTTGAACACATCTTTAAACTATTAAAATATAACATGTTTTTTTGTGTTTTGGTTCCTCAAACCCCCAAAATGTCAGGTGGTGCAACCGTCCTGACAAGTATCCACAGTAATTAAACTCTAAAAATTGAATGTCAGTTATTGTAAATGGAAATTAAAAATACAGTGGCATTATTTTATGCTTGAACCTTTTTAAATAAAACATTCTTTGCAAATAAAAATAATTTCAAAGCTGTTGAGAAATTTAAAAAACTTTTGTCCCGTAATTTTCACCTTGTCAAATGTCAGGGTGGTGCAACCGTAACATTAGACTTTTATTTTAAAGTGAAGAGAATAAAACAGGAAACAGGAAACTGCATCAGCCAGAGGAGCCCAAATGACATTTGTGACCAAGTGGAAAAGTTTGTAGATTTCTCTGAAATACTGATAAAAAAGGTTTTTTCACTTCATTGGTGACTGGAACAATTTCCATGTCAGGTGGTACAACCAATGTAATAATGTGAAATGTTATTTTAACATCAAATTATTGATCTTATTCACAAATAAAAGAAATGAAACACACAAATGAAAATGTATGAGTCACTACAGACACTTGAGAGATACTTGCCAATAATTTCACACAGAAAAAATAACAGGAACATATAAATATATTTTCATATATTTGGTTGCACCACCTGACATTTTTGGGTGCTCAGATTAAAAATACTGAAAAATAATGAACCTAAAAACTTTGAAATGTTGGTCAACTACTAAAATCTGTTAGAAAACATAATTCTTCTCTCAGAAATATGTTTTTTATCCACTTTCAAAGAACTTTTTAAAAATACGTTTTTAGACCCTCTTTTTGTCATTGACCCACCAATAAAACAATCTGACGTTCACTCAGGACAAAGAAATATGATTTTCCTTCTATCACCTGAGAAATACAAGTTCAGCTGATCCAAAAGAAGTCTCCTAATCCGAACATCTCCACGTTCTCAGCCGATCTTGTTCACTTGTCCAGTGTTTCGAAAAACCATGACGAATGAGGAGGGAGAGGAAATCCTGTGCAGAGTCGGAGGAGGGAATTACCGTGGCGTTTGGAGGTTTATGGATCTTAATAGGCTCATCTAAATGTAAATGAGCACAAACGTGGAAACAGTGTCTATCTGTCCGTCAGCTGCTCGGGAAGCAAAATATTTAGAAAAAGGCAAATGTGTTGGTTTGCAGAGCTCTCCTCAGTGTGCTCGGCTTATATCGACACTGAGGGATGATATGAAGCAGGAGGTGCTGAGAGAAGTTGGGAAATTACCTGACGTTCTCACCTGTAGCACGTAAAATTCAGAGGTTTAACAGTTTCAAGTCAAAAAAAGAATTCGCTTATCCTGGATCATGTTTATCTCTAGTTTCCTCTTCACAGTTGGAACCTAAATTTGTCTGCAGAGATGAACTGCAGTTTTCTGAAATGTGCTTAAGTCAATGCGGTGATTCCCACTACAGAGTTCTGTCTGTTTTTATTCTTCTGAGAGACTTTCTCTTTATGCCCATAGATGTGACCAACCTGTTGATATTTTATCTCAGTAGCTGTGACTCCAGGTTTTTTTTATAAGTTTTTCACAACTGTTTCCTGGCCCCAAATTTTTTTCTTCAAATTAAAACAAGTATGCATTTTTGTAAAGCAAAATTCTTGCAGGAACTTGAGGGGGAGGTTTCCAATTGGTGGAACAGCCACTGTGTTTTTAATTCCTCTCCCTCCATCGATAAAAAGGAGCCATTTACACGACACTAGTTTTGGGATGAAGCGCAAAGATATTGTGTCATTCCGGCCTCTTGTTTACGCGGAAACAGCATTTTAGTCGACCTGAAACTGAATCTTTTGAAAACAGCCACCAGAGTGGAATTTGTCAGCGTTGCCGTGTAAACAGCAAGCCGGAGTTTTCAGTGGAAACACTGATATCATGCTCTCTGCTCTGTGGCATGGCCTTGTGTGAAACTGGACATCAACAAAAATAGTCATGATAGCGGACTACTTACTGTTTCTCCACTTCTGCAATCGACGAAGAAGAATTCAATATTTACACCAGTTGATGAGCTCACCTCGACTCCGGCTTCCAAACTGCTGTTGTGTAAACGGCTCTTACAGTTAAATCTCCAACTACATGTGTGGAACACTACAGCGTTTTCAGTCCCTCAGCATTTCTGTGTAGTAGCAGATTTTTTCCTCTGCATTTTTTGTGTTTTTGGGTGAAACATTGGGGAATGTTGTCATGTTGGCTGAAGATGAACGCCAGCTGTGGCTGAATTGGTTTGATAACTCAGATTAGCCCCGTAACAGGCTCATTTCTCGACTATCAGCCCTGTCGCTCACGCGTACAGTAACCAATAGCTTTACCCATCACATGAAGTCTGCTGTAGCTGGAAAGACCGCCGGAATCGTTTATGTTCATGTGAGCAACAAGAGAGGTACAATCTATGACTACGAGCTATACTTTAACGATTTCTAGCGCACTTTTTCCCAGAGAAAGCAAAGTTGACTACAAAGAGTACACTGAGCATTGATACAGCTGGTTTTGTTAGCGTGAAGTCGTCAGACTAGTGCGTGGAAAATGAGGACACATCTGCTAATGTTTGGTCACTAAAGCTCTCTAACTCTAACAAGGTTTTACCTAGAAAGCCCAAATTTCATGTTCAAAGTTTGGTTAAAAAATGGAGGGAAAAACTGTTTCAGCTGCATTTATCCTGATGTGGGCTTAAGTTACATATAAAAACATGATATTTTCTGAAACTAGAGACTTTAATCTTTCAAATGAGGTGTCACTATAGCTATAATTTCAGGATTTGTCACAGTGAGAACAAAGTTGACTACAAAGAGGACACTGAGCACTGATACAGCTAGTTTTGTTTGTGCAAAGTCATCAGACTACACTGTGGTGAATCTGAACACATCTGCTGGTGTTTTGTCACCTGAAACTCAAAACTCTCCAACTCCGACAAAGTTTTACCTAGAAAGCTCAAATTTCACCCAGATGTAGATGAGAAGGTGTAGAAGTGATGTGGTGGATGTTTTATGTCTGACATGAAGCGTCTTGAAGTTAATGATAAAAATTGAAGAGGAAAAAAAGTGTTTCAGCTGCAAATATCTCCTGATATGGACATATAAAAACAAGACATTTTCTGAAACTAGAGACTTTAATTTTTCAAATGGGGTGTCACTGATTAATTTTGACCTTGTGGTTCTTCAGTTATAAGCCTTAAGAGTTGGGTGGATGTTAAAGGGTTACAGAGTGACCTTGTAAACTGGAGATGGTCTGTCCGCTGTTTCTCCACTCAAAGCTGTTTGAAATGGGGCTTTTAGAAATGATTTGTGACGACTTACTGGAGGCTGTGGTCAGGAATTTGTAGCTTTGCAGAGACGCACATGTTTTACACACAGTACGTTAAAGTATTATGTCAAACAGGAGAGAGCAGCTGCTCTGTTAGCAGGTCAAACACGGATTTGGTTTGTTGACATTCACCCACCACTGCAGATACAGCCACCCATGGTCTGTGTGTGTGTGTGTGACTCTGTGTGTGTGTGTGTGTGTGTGTGTGACTGTGGGCTCGGGGATTAGACATATTAGCCATGTTAGACACATACACATACACACATGTGGCCAACACAGATGCTGCAGAAACTCAATCTGTGCAGTCTGAACGATTGGGGTCAACAGAGGTGGTTTGGCACCAGCTGTTTGACTGAGTGTGTGTGTGTGTGTGTGTGTGTGTGTGTGTGTGTGTGTGTGTGTGTGTGTGTGTGTAGGCACCATGGCCTGTATCCAGTCTCCAGAGTTCAGGGTTGCAGGACGGCGTTGAGCTTCAGTCTTTGTTTTCGTCAAATTAAAGGGGAAAAGATGGCAAACGTTGAGCTTTCCTTTGGATACCGTAACTCCTCAAACATCCAAATTATGTTTAACGATTCAAAGTTTGTCTTCTTATTTCTCCCAGATGTTTTTTGTGGCATGGAAGCGAAACAACAGCTAAATTGCCGTTGTCAGATTAAAGAGAGTGAAGGAAAACACACAGAAAGACTCAAGTTTTATCAGCGTCCATAAAAGTGCTGAACTTTAAATGCTCTCTCTGGAGATCTGCTGTTCTGTACACAGTGTTTCCGATGTCTGTGGAGCAAAGTGATTAAAGAGTCGTGTGAATTAAACTTTCAGCAGGATGCTTTTTTATGCTTTGTTTGATATTTATTTCAACTGTTGTCAGTGATAATCTAAGGCCTGACTTCTCAGATTATTAGATCATTACAAACACTTATGTTGTTGCCACAAATCAACAAGTTTGTCCTCCTCTTCTGACATTAGTCATGTAGACTTTGGCTGCAACAGTGGAGGAGGCTTCTAGAGAGCTGATGAACTAGAAAGAAGAGACAGGAAGAGGTCAGGATGGCTGTTTGTTGTGCTGTTGGGTGTTTGATGTTTATAATCTATGATTTCATATCTTTTCGCCCACGATCTTCATTCGAGCTGCTGAAAATGAGAAGTAAATCCTCTTTGCTACATCCATTGCTAGAGAAAACCAGAGCTGCTGTTTCACACCCAGTTCCTGTGGTCACCCAGGGCTCTTTGGCTCCGACGCCAGCGCTTGGTTTTCACATTTCAGCTTCAAATCTTCTCTGATCTACAGGAAACAAAAGTCCTTTTCCTGAGTTGAAGCCTGAGATTAGAGTTGAGTTGCAGTTTTTTAGAAGGAATGTGTGAGAGCGAGGGCACATTACATTTGTGTTTATGTGAGAGGACAAATTTTTTGGAAAGAGAAGAACTCGGACAGCTTCTCTTTGAGCCGTAAAATAACCGAGAGCTCTGCCACCGCCCTCACTCATTACTCTGTGGTGAGGAGTGGAAAGGAAAAACCTCGGAGCTGAAGGTCTTCTGTAGAAGTCTTGAGAAGGTCACTGTTACGCCTTGGTCTCCACAAGAATCCAACACGATCATATACGGGAAAAAAAGATGCCTAACTCGTCCTTTAAATGTTTTTTTTTTTTTTTGCACCCCCTGATCTTCTACAGGTGAACTTCTTTCTAAGACCTGACGTGACAAACTTGAGCCCTGTGCAGGAGTTTGTACACCAGATTAGTTTGATCTGACCTCACTGATTTGTAAATACTTACCAAACAGGAATGTTCTGTTCTGCTTTTTGTCACTGGAGATTTTCTTGTTTCATTTCTTAACTGTGCTGGTCACATTCAGGGGGCCAGAGGATGTGACAATGTTTCATGGTTCGACTTGTGATATCGAGAAACAGTAGTTTGCTTCATGAGCAGCATTGAATTGATCGTTCTTTTTGTGTGTATAATCTGGGGAGTCATGATATTTCTGTTGACACAGCAAACACAACCCTGGTTTCTCAGTTTATCTAAGGTTTTCAAGCGTCTGCTGCCCATGGCACGAATAGTGTTGGCCGCTGGCTAAGGTAAGGAAGACAGGTCTTACCTCGCTGCCATCTCCTGGCCACCTCCAAACAAATGTTTAAGAAGTTGATTCATCTGGAAAATATTGGATGGATAGATCATTACAATGAGCTCGCTTTGTAGGCGAAATGAGGAGATTGGATTATCAGTAAAATTCTGGAAACCTTCGTCCGTCTCCAGCAAGTTAGCTTGTGCCAAGTAGAGTAACTGGCTTTTTCTTGCTTTGTAGTCATATGTCAGCAAAAGGAGAAAGTACTTGGTATAAATCAAGCGAGTAAACACAACAATTGAGTTGAATATTGAGGAGATAGTAGCTTAACCAAGAGTTTTCAAACCTGAGAGAACATGAAGCATAAGAGTCAGAGAAGAGGAAACACTTGATAGAAACTTTTTCTCCAATAGATTTTCCAGGTAGACTGGAAGCTTGCAACGTTTCTCTTGACAACCTTCTTAACATCTGACCACAAGAGAGCTCCAGTTTTTGGAGTCTGGTTATTGAGCGTTAAAAAAAACAAAAAAACAAAGAGGCCAGAGAGGTGGTGTAAACAAACACCGAACAATCTTCTGCTGACTAAACCTCAGGAGTGTTTTCTGCCTTCATAGCAGTGAGAGAGAAGCTGAGCCGCAGGTTTAAAGGCCCGCTCCCCTCTCAGATTAAAACCACATTGTTTTAGCAGCACACGCTGGTATTTCCTCTCAGCCGCGCTGCTCGGGGGCTGCTGGGTGGAGCAGCCGGGGAACACGAGGTTCATGCCAAGCAGCTCTGCAGCTGACTCCGAGCTGCACCGTGGAATTAGCTCCTCTGCTGTCTGCATACCAGGCAGGAGAGGTACAGGACGGTCGCTGCCTGTCGTTAGGTCCTGGAGGGATGCACGGTGCGCTGGTCGACTCTCTGTGGCCCTGTTTTACTTCATGAATCAAATGCAAGTGAAGTTTTAACAGTTTGAGTTTGAGACGGGTAGAGTCAGAGTTTATTGAACGACTTAGACTTAAACAATCTCAACAACAAGGAAGTTTGAATGAAATGTATCTGGAGTAAACATGATAAAATTGACACTTTAGGACCTTCAACTTATGCTGCCAGGCTGAACCTGTGACTGCAAAAAGATACTGAAGAAAGCACTATTTCTGCTCATTATTTGACATTAACCCCTTACTCTCCACCCAGTATGTTTCAGAGCTTATAACTGTAGAACCATAAGATCAAAATTCATCAGATTTAAGTCTCTAGTTTCAGAAAATGTCATGTTTTATACGTGGCTTAAGTCCACATCAGGATAAATGCAGCTGAAACACTTTTCTTTTCTCTTCATTTTTTTGTAACCAATTTTTGAACATCATTAACTTCAAGATGCTTCATGTCAGACATAAAACATCCACCACATCACTTCTACACCTTGTCATCTACATCTGAGTGAAATTTGAGCTTTCTAGGTAAAACCTTGTCGAAGTTAGAGAGTTTTTAGTCTCAGGTGACCAAACACCAGCAGATGTGTCCTCATTTTTCACAGTCTAGTCTGACGACTTTGCGCAAACAAAACCAGCTGTATCAGTGCTCAGTGTCCTCTTTGTAGTGAACTCTGTTCTCTCTGTGAAAAGGTTCTGTTGTGCACATAAAATAGATGATTACGCGTGGCAAAAAATAGATTTTTCAGCAGTCTGTCTAGCCACAGCAGGTTTGGAATACTTGGAATAATTTGATGAAACAACACTTTTGATATGTTTGAACTCTGGATTCCTCTGGTGGAAAGGAGAGTGAATATTCAGGGTACGGGCGTCAGGATGTGACGTAATGACCCCAAACAGGTAGGACGTCCCAGTTGTTGTGATCACTATCAGAGTGATTCTTTCGCTGATTACGTTTTGTTGGTGAAGAAAAACTGTTAAACAAACTCAGCAACTGAAATATGAAGAATCAAAACTTTTGAACGCAGGACTGGTTGAAGGAGAATCTACATGGAAAGATGTGTTGTTAAGAAAATGAGTGTTGCTGTGTTTCCTGAATGAATCTGCCTCCTCTAATACCACCGGTTTAGTCACCTTTACTTTCTTTCTTTATTTCTTTGGATCCCCATTTTGGGGTCCAACTAAAAACAAACAACACAGAAAGTGCACAATAACAACGTGTAAAATACAAGTTCAATCAACAATGAGCAGTATAAAACATACAAAGTTGAAATACACATCCATCCATTTTCTTAACAGTCTATCCTGCTATTCAGGGTCGGGGGTGGCTGGAGCCTATCCCAGCTGTCATTGGGCGAGAGGGGGGGTTCACCCTGGATTGGTCGCTAGTCAATCTCAGGGCTGACATAGAGACAAACAACCATTCACACACACACTCACACCTACGGGCAATTTAGAATAATCAATTCACCTAACGTGGGCATGTTTTTGGTCTGTGGGAGGAAGCTGGAGTACCCGGAGAGAACCCATGTATGCACGGGGAGAACATGCAAAGTCCACACAGAAAGGCCAACCATGCCCAAACGGGGCATCGAACCGGCAACCTACTTGCTGTGAAGCTGGAGCGCTACCCGCTGCGCCACCGTGCAGCCCTTGAAATACATGTATAAAAGAGAAAACGATTTTCTCATCGATATAAAATATCAAATATCAATATTTCAAAAACAGAAATCACACATATATACATAAACAGTAAGTATTTACGTTCCTGATGTAGTGTTAGAATGTTTGTTTAAAGTTGCTTAAAAGTAGATCTACTAGGGGCTACATCAACAAAGAAAAACAAGCGAATCATTTGCTGTTTGCATTGTTTTTGTATCAAGTTCAACCTCTATTTATGTTGATACTTTTCCAAAAATGTAAAAAATCTGCAACTGCTCCCACTTTGGTGACCACTGCAGATATCTGACTTTAATATCCTCCTCTTTTTTCATTAATGGAGCTTCAAATCAGCTACATTTATCTGAAAGAGTGGGCCCAGAAGTTCAGGAGCAGTGTTTGCTCTAAAGAGAGAGATGTTCTTGCTGCACTGCACCTCTCTGTGCCGTGTTGTTGTACATTTCCTGGCTCACGCAGCTGCTCAGCCGCTCTGCTCCCCCCCTGAGATCCCAGTCAGCTACAACCAGAGCCAAAGTCTGGGTCACCACTTCCTCCTCCTCTCCTCCTTCCTCCTCCTTTTCTCCTGATTGCAGCTGGCGGATGTAATTGAATGAAGGAGGAAGTTGTGGAGGCAGGAGCGAGATGAATGCAGAGCTCGCGCATTAATACGTGTACCTGTTGGTGTTTTTACACAGATGTGGGATCAAGAGGAGTGCGAGCTTTGGTCTGAGTTCTGAAGCTGTTTTATAGTCTTGATTTATGAGGGGGAAAGAAACATTTATGCCGGCGCTCGGCCGCGTAGACAAACTCTATAAATACACACATCTGGGAGCTGCCCAGCACAACAGCTGTCTGTCAGCCAACTCAACACGTCTGCCAAAGAATCCCAGTGTAAAGACGAGTTTAGCTTTTGTGAGGCGGTGGAGAGGGCTTCTCCTTCTTCTTCACTCCCTCCAGATCTTTACAGTCTTTTCCCTGAAGGACGAACTCTCCAAGAGTGATCTCACCCCAAACACATCACTCCTGTCACTTTGACTGAACCTCAGTGTTTACTTCTGGGTCCTTCAAACTTTCTGTACTGTCTCTTTAAGAATCATTTACTAAACAACTGACATTACAGCTGGAAAAGACCCATGTGTCGTTATTTTCCAAGCTTTATTCTATTGGTGTTATTCCCCAGGTTACCAGGTCTGAATCGCCTCCTTTCAGTTTTCAACAGGGAAAAACCTCAAAACCTTTTTGTCTCAAAATTTTGTCTCAGTATCATCTTTATTGTTCTTTTTGTGATGATGAATGACCAGTGCTTATATAGCGCTTTTCTAGTCTTTCTGGCCACTCAAAGTGCTTTACACTGCTAGTCTTTACCCATCCACACCACATTCACACACTGATGGCAGAAAGTGCTAATCAGACTGCCACCAGTTGAGGCTAGCACGTTCATACCCATCCACACTCCACTGAACAACAGTGGGAGCAATTTGGGGTTCAGTGTCTTGCTCTGAAGCTGGAATCGAACCCACAAACCTTTGATCGAGAGACGACAACTCTACCATTGAGCCACAGTCGCCTCTTTGTTTATTAACGTTTGTGAAGTTTTTGCTTGCAGATGCTCATTTGTCATTGTAGACTTTGCATCTGGAAGTTGCAAGGCCTCCCAGATATGGTCTTGATTGTCGTTAGTAGGGGTGCACCGATCACAATTTTCTGGCTGAGGTTTTTTTTAATAAATGGCAGCACGCACCTTTAATATTCCAATTTTATTCTTTTGAAAATGTTGAACAATACCTGTTAAACAATACAAAATTGATGTTTTAACTGCACATGAGGTAATTCTCTCATATATAAATGAAAAGTTTAAAACATTGGGGTCCAAACTTCTAAATTATATCAGTTTCTTTTGTCTTTCAATTTCCCAATTTGAAAAAGAAACTACCAGTCTTGCAGGGCAAAAAAGCTACAATGGCTTACTTTCAGACCAGAGAAGATTGGTTTGTAAAGATTAGCCGATCACCGATCCCCAAAATTAAGGAAATTGAGGTAGATACCGATCTAGGTACAAAATATGGTATATGGATTTATATATTTATATGGTTATGGTACAAAAAGAGAAATATAACATGTTGAATGTATTGAATATGAATCTTTTGTGAAAGAATAATGTGCATTTCTTTGTGTGTTTAGTCTTACAGCTTCTTATGTAAAACTTCAAGTAGAAAATCCTGAATCAGAGTTTTCTTAGGAAACTGTTCTCTAGCTCTGTTGTTTAGTTTTTAGATTTTTAGATTTCGCTGCAGATGGAGCAAAAAGAGAGAGAGAGAGAGAGAGGGTGAGTTTGGATGATTTACGTGCCTGTCAGAGGTCTAACTGTCATAATTCCAGCCCTAAAGATAAACACTGACTGACAGCCAAGTCTACCTGTAGCACAGGTGCAAATGCTTCATTGATGTGTGTGTGTGTGTGTGTGTGTGTGTGTGTGTGTGTGTGTTGGCACAGTGGGGCTGCAGCAGTATTGTGTATCAAAGGTTATCCTGTTCTATTTTCAGATTGTCCTCTGTAGGCAAATTTATACCGGCTGCAGGATCCAGTTTGTTGGCATGAGACACACACACACACACAGGTACACACACACACACATGCACAGATGGGCATCATGAGTGTGTCACTACAAAACAACCTAAAAACTCAGTGTTTAGTCCAACAGTTAGTCCAGGCTGACAGGATGAAAACAGATGATCTGTGTCAGAAAACATCTTCCTGTTAAAGCTGGAGGTTGAAGAAAAGACTAACTCGAGTTGTGTGTGTGTGTGTTTGCCACACAAACACACACACAGGAGTGGAGTGACACTTCAGGTGGTTGTTTGTTTGGTTAAACAAAACGACTACACCACCTCGTCGAACAGACCCGTCCGTCCAGCCTGGCATGGTGGACACTCCTCGGCCCCCCCTCCTCCTACCTCCTGCTGTCCTCCCCTCATTTAACTCCTTATTAACGACTGACTAGGAGCCACAAATCTTGTGAGTGTGTGTGTGTGTGTGTGTGTGTGTGTTTGGTGAGTGTGTGTGTTCCCAACAAAGGCAGCAGCAGTAGTTAAATGTCAGGAGACACCTCGGGTCTTTTGTCTGCGCTGAAGGGTTTGACCTGCTCCTCTTTGAAACTAATAAGCTGCTTGTCTTTGTGTGTGTGTGTTAATTTAGTGTGTGTGTGTGTGTGTGTGTGTGTGTGTGTGCCAATGGGGGAATAGCAACCAGTGTTTTCACACGCTGAGCGGTGTGAGGACCTGAGAGGAGACAGAGGCAGCGTTATGCTCGGTGAGTACGAGGACGCTGAGTGTGTGTGTGTGTCCACCTGACTCCTATCAGGTGTGTGTTTGTGCTTTTGTTACAGACGATTTCAGGAAGTGATGAGTTTTTTAGAGTTAAAGTTTGCTTTTCTTGTTTTGGCTCCTGATGGGAACAGCAGTTAGGATTCTGTTTGCATGTGTTTTTCTAACTGATCATCACAGAAAATGCCAAAAAAGGTGAGAAATGAGTTTGATCCTGCTGAACTAGGGCTGAACAGTTTCAGAAAAAGATCTTATTGTGATTTTTCTGGCAGATACAGCGATTTCAATTCAATTCACGATTTTCTTTAAATCAAACTTTAGTGAAATTTTCACAATTTACAGTAACATTTACAAACTTGACAGAAAATTACATCAAACCATTGAAACATCAAAAGCTTTTACTCTAATGTGAGGATGAAAATAAAAACTGAAGGTAAGAATTGTTTCAAACTTTGAGATAAAAGGTAAATATTTTAATATGAAAAGTGGAAATTTTGAGAAATAAAAACAAAATTCTGAGACGAAAAGTCAATAAACTNCAATTCAATTCACGATTTTCTTTAAATCAAACTTTAGTGAAATTTTCACAATTTACAGTAACATTTACAAACTTGACAGAAAATTACATCAAACCATTGAAACATCAAAAGCTTTTACTCTAATGTGAGGATGAAAATAAAAACTGAAGGTAAGAATTGTTTCAAACTTTGAGATAAAAGGTCAATATTTTAATATGAAAAGTGGAAATTTTGAGACATTAAGACAAAATTCTGAGACAATAAGTCAAAAAACTTCCGGAGTTTAAGAAATCAATTTAACATTATGTGAAAAAAGTCCAAATTTTCTCATTAAAGGTCAAAATTTTAAGATGACTAAAGTCTAAGTTTTAAAATAAAGTCAATGTTTGAGATAAAAAGTTGAAATTTTGATACAAAAAGTAAGAAGTCTAAGATTTAAGTCAAAATTAATCAAAATAAATACAAAATTAAAGGATAAAGTGCAAAAAAAAAAAAATTAAGGAGATTTTTAGTTGAATAGTTGAATTTTGACTTTTCTCAAATCCCTAAAACCTATTCCTGTTATTTCTAAACGGGACTTTTTAAATTGTATTTTTAGTTATAAATACTGAAGAACAAAAAGAGCTGTCTTTGACTCTTGACTTTAAAAAATAATGAAATGCAAAATATTCTCAATTGTGTCAAGTTATATAAAATAAAATACAAAACAAGTCAAAACAAAATTCAATTCAAAACATGTTACACATCTACAAAGCTCTGTGCTGTGTTTACTGCAGGTTTTTGAGCTTATTCTCAACAACATTTGTTGTTGTTTTTTGACCTCGTTCTTCTCGTCTGTCGGTCTGACCGCGGTGAAATTTAAAACCACGTAACGCAAAGTTTGAATGTGTAGTGACAAACAAGCTCGGTGTGTCTGTGTTTTTGCCGTTTCCTGTTTGTGTGTGTGTGTAATTTTCAGTTTCTGACTCAGCGTGTTGTTACTGTAAGCACCTGCTGCCTCGCTCACTGAACCTGTGTGTGTGTGTGTGTGTGTGTGTGTGTGTGTGTGTGTGTGTGTGCGTGTGTTTTCTTTGCCCTCGTTCTCGGGGGAGTCCTTGGGCGTTTCCTCTTGGCTCAGCTGTGTGTGTTTGTGTGTCTGTTTGTTGGTGTGTGTTTTTGCAGGGGTCTAGATGTGTGTATATGTTAATGTTTGTGTCTGTTTTTATGGTAAATGGGCAATTAATGGCAAATTAAATTAAATCGTAATATGTCAGGTTGAAATATTCTAATTGCAAATGGTGCAATATTTCTTTAACCTGAAATGTGTCAAAATATCAGTTACATTTTTTACAGTAGATGTTTTCTGCTCTACACCAGAGGAAATAAAAATGGGAAAAACCATTAAAAACTTGCAAGAAAATTGGGATTCAACCTGGAAAATAGTCTAAAGGAAGCAAAAAAATGGGCCAAAAGTGGCAAAAAAGGAAATGAAAAGCAACTTATATGGCCATAAAGCAACAAAAATTGGCAAGAAAAATTTGGAGGACATTTTAAAAAATCAGAAAGTAGCAAATATGGTGGGAAAAGAAACATAAACAGCAAAAATAGGTTAATGTGGGCAAAAGCATCAAAAATTGTCAAGAAACTTGGGATTCAACCTGGAAAATAGTAAGAAAGTATAAAAAAAATGGACCAAAAGTGACAAAAAAAGAAGTGAAAAGTGTCAAAAATGGGGAAAAACAACAAAAAGTGGAAAGAAAATTATGGAGGAAATTAAAAGGAGTCAGAAAGTAGCAGAAGTGTTGGAAAGAACATGCTGGAAAACAGTGATAATATTTAAAAAGAGGCAAAAATCAACAAAAAATAGCAAGAAAATTTGGAACGAACCTGGAAAATACTGAGAAAGTATTAAAAATATGGTCCAAAAGTGGCAAAAAAAAAAAGAAAAGTGACTAAATTGGACAAGTTGTAGTTGTTGTAGTGCAATACAGAAAATGATAATCGCAATTAGATTATTTTTGCAAATGCTTCAGCCCTTTTTCATAGTCTGTTTTTGTTTCTGGTCAGACAGAATTTAATGAAATTTTACAAAGTAAAAATCTACAACAATGCACCTGTAGTCAGATTTTGTTCAAAGTTTCGATCCTTAAATCCGTCTGTTCAAAAAGTAGTTTGAGATTTTGAAAATTTCATCATAACAAGAGTTGAAATGATGACATCAGGATCCTCTAGCTATTTCATGACAGGTTGGAAGGTTGTGGGCCTCAAACACCAAGGTCTGCCCATCAGTCTGTCCCGGCCAATCAGAGTGAAGGGGGTTTGTGGAGCGGGAACATAGACTGTATATAGAATGGACAGTGTGGCTCCGCCTGTCACCGTTCTACGATTTTGAAGCCAAAAAACCCCGTTTCTCTCGCCGCCATTGTGCAGCCAGAGTCTGCACAGTAGAGAATTTCCGGTGGAAAGAGAAATAAAAATATTTATTTCTTCTTCTTTCAAGGGTTAAGTCTCCTTTTGGCTCTCATTCCCGAAGTTTCTTATATCCCCGATAAAAACCACTCACAAACGGCAGCTGTCAACTATCATAAAACGAAACTTATATCGCGGTTTTTAACGTCCAATAACTAATGAGAAACTAACTTCTCAGAAAAAAAACACCTGAACGCCATGCAGCCAGATGACATCATCATACTACCTTAGAGTAAGGATGAGAGAAATGTTTCTACGAGGTATCGTAAATTTTTAAAGTTTTCCCGGCTCATATCTGGAATACATGGGGAGGCGGCGCTTATGACCTATACTGCAGCCAGACACCAGGGGGCGGGGCTTATGACCTATACTGCAGCCAGACACCAGGGGGCGGGGCATCTGCTGGAGGCTTCAGTTTGAGCCGAACGTCGTTACGTCCACTCATTATACAGTCTGTGAGCGGGAAGTGAAATCAGTTTTTTATCAGCAGTAAATCATGTGAAGATACTACGGGGCCAAAAGTTGAATGTAGTTTGAGTGTACTGTCACTTTAAATAATGTTAGAGACAATAGCTCACACACACACACACACACCTGTGTTACAGTGTGTACCCTTCTCTTCCTCCATCTCTTCTTTCCATTCTCTCTGTGTTGTATCTTTTGCTCCCTCTCTTCCTGCCTCTCTCTCTCTCTCTCTCTCTCTCTCTCTCTCTCTCTCTGAGCTCAGTGTGGAAACGATGAAGTCGAGTTTGTTTCCTTTTTAGGAGCTAGAGAGATGCAACTCTCTCTCTCTCTATTTCTCGTCCACTTTCTCCTTCTTTCTGTTTCTTTTTTTCTCAGTGTCTCTCTTGTCGTGTCCGTCTCGTTCTGTTCACTCTCTTTGGTAATTCTGCAAATTATTCACATTTCTCTCTTTACTTCTCTCTCTCTATTTTGTCATCCTCAATGCTTTTGTTGCTTCTCTCTCTCTCTCTCTCTCTCTCTTTCTCTCTCTCTCTCTGTCTTACTGTATATGGTCATAGTAGCTCAGCCTGATGTTTCCGTGCAAACTCTCTCTCTCTCTGCAGAGATGTTGTTATGGAGCAGCGCTTTGACTTCTTGCAAAGTCTAAATTATGAAAAAAAGATACTTGGCATAACTTAAAAGGAAATCTTAACATTCAAAAACTGCATTTTTGTTGTCAGAATTTTGAGAAAAAAATCAAATATGAAGAAAAATGTTACAATTCTGACAGAAAAGTTGTTTTTCCGGGAAACTTTCAGGATTTGGTGTAAAGTTATTTATTCTAGAAAATATCAGAATTCTCAGAAATATTAAAATCTGGAAAAGATTTTCCAATTTAGATTTTAAAAAAGTCATAATTTTGAAAAAAGAAAAATAAAGTCAGGCCAATGAGAAAAAGTTAAAATTTGAAGAAAAATGTTGAGAAATGTCAAAAATCTCTGAAAAGAAAGAATTTTGAGGAAAATTCTGTTCAGAATAAAAAAATAAATTGAGGAAAAATGTAATCCTGAAACCAGAAAAAACGGTGGAATTCTTAAAAAAAGTGTCACAACAAAAAAATGTTAGGCTAAGAAAAGTAGATGTCAGTTTTGAGAATTAAAATATTGAAGAAAAATGTTTTCTAGCGTTTGAAAAATGGCAGAAGTCCCAGAAAAGTTAAGATTTGAAGAAAAATTTTAAACTCTTTCAGGTAAAAAAAAACGTCATGCCGATGTGAAAATATTAAAATATGAGGAAAATGCCATCTTGACAATAAAAAAATGTCAAAAATTGGAGAAAGAGTTAAAAAAATGAGAAAAAGTTAGACCAAGGAAATTGAAGAAAATTGAAGAAAAAGTTCAAATATGAATGAAAACGTTAAAATTTTCAGGAAAAACAAGGTGTTCTTTTACATTGAAAATGTCAATTTTTTTGAAAAAAAAAAAAAATTTGGAGAAAAAAAACAACATAAATCTGCCCTTGAAGATGTCAAACTTCCAAGAAAAAAGTAAAATCTTGACATAGAAAAATCAGAGTTAGAACTTTGAGAATAAGTTTGTTCTAAGAATTAAACAAAAAGGAAGAAAAAGTTTATTCTAGCATTTGAAAAACGTTGGAATTCCTCGAAAAATTTAAATTTTGAACGGATGGCATGGAAGTTAGATTTCAACAAAAGAATTTAGGATTTAGGTCAGGGTTTCTTTTGGCTTGTGATTGGTTGGATTCCCCAGAGAGTGATGAGAGTTTGAATCTCTAGACTTTATCGATCTGACAGGATTAGAAAAAGACACAAATGTCATAAATGTTTCTTTCTGCAATACAACTTTCACATGTAGTATGTAGGAGGCGGTTTTAAAAAACAGTTTAAGTCTCTGAAGTCAAACGTGTCGTACAGTTTGTTGCAGAAAAGAGAGAGAGAGAGAGTTAGGAGCAGAGCCTGAGTCATCCTCTTTCTGTCCTCCGTCTCTATTTAAAGATCTTCATCCCTTCATTTTTACAAACGTCCTCTTTCATCCCTGATCCTGTCATGCTTTGGTGTCTCTCAAGAGATGCATAGTTTGTTTCTTTGCGGATAAGAAACTCGTCTTCACACAGAAAGATGGTTCACCCATATTATGGATATTACAGTATCAGTTTATTTGTGCAAGAAATGACAGAAAAGAACGTCACTGAACTGAAGTTGAGGTGCTGAAACAATGAGGAGATAGCTGGACCTTTCAAAATAAAAGCACGTTTTTATTCATGATGTAATTGTCTTCATGAAAACAGCAGAGTGAAATAAATCAGGATAAGAAACCACAGCTGCTGTCAGCTCCTAACAACCTGACTGACATCCTGTTTGACTGACGGACAGCTGACTGACTGTCTCGCTGTCTTGTTAGGTTGACGTTCCCCTCACACACACACACACACACACACAAACACACACAGCTGTTATAGTATTTACCAGGCGAGCATGTTGACTGACACGTTCATTCACTTTGACTCCTTTTCCTAATAGAATCAAGCTGAGTAGATGCCTGGGAGCTTTCTGTGTTTGAGTGTGTGTGTGTGTGTGTGTGTGTGTGTGTGTGTGTGTGTGTTTGTGTGTGTGTGTGTGTGTGTGGTTAGTATCTTGAAGGCGAGGTCAGACCTCTCTCTCCATCCTGTCTCAACCTCCCTCTGCGTCTCTTTTCTGTTCTCAAACTGAAGAATTTATCAGTTTCTCTCTCTCCCTGCGGGGTCTGATCCCCCCTCAGAGATGCTAATTATCTCCATGTGCTCTGCCTTCATGCTACCACTCACACACACACACACACACACACACACACACACACACACGCGCACGCACTGCTGACATAACCAATGACGTCGGCGCCCACAGTGGGTTTCTTGATCTGAGCCAGTTAGTCACATGTTTGTGTGTGTTTGGGGAGGATTTGTCAAGTCAGCCCTGCAAACAGCTTTTCTCCGTGTTCGACAAATCCTCTGCAGATTTAACGTCACTCAGGTCGACTTCCTCACCGCTCTGATTCTCTCCGAATCTTTAAACTCTCTCTTTCTAAGTCGTCCTCCAGTCAAAGACGTCCTGAGATTGTCTCACAGTTCATCAGTTTCTTTATTTCTTCTTCCCTTTGAGATGGGAAAGGAGCTCTTTTACGAAGCAATCATTTGAATTGTAACATTTACATTTGTTGGTCTCTCTAAAGGTGCAGGTGTGTTATATAGAACAGTGGTTCCCAACCTTTTCCAATTCAGGGCCCACTTTTAAGTCTCAAAACTTTTTCGCGGCCCACCTCTTACCATATAATTATGGGGGCTGTATAGCGCCTTGTTAGCGCTTGATTTGTAACAAAGACCAGAAAAGTAAGAAAAAAAATGTAATAAAACCCGAAATGTGATAACTGGTCAATGATGTAACAGATGCTGAGCCCAGAAGGTGAAAGTCATTTGCCCACGATATAACAACTTGTTAAATGTTGGGTCAGTGATTATAGTCTTGGGATATACAACATTTGTTTGATCAAATCTCAGGGTTTTGTTAAATTTGGGGTCATGTTACGTTTGCCCTCTTCAAGGACTTTTCTTATATACAAACGTTTGAACATGTTGAATATCCTTACAAATGTAACCAAGTTTTAATATTTAAACATTATTCTGTACATTTGTATCTTATTATAACTACCCTTCATTAAAACTCAGACTATTTTGAAAATGATTTGGCGGCCCACTTGCAATATCTTCGCGGCCCACCAGGGGGCCACGGACCACAGGTTGGGAATCACTGATATAGAAATATTATCTCTTTATGAGCAAAATTCCCTGTTTGGATTTATGTTGAATACAAAAATAACCATTTTGGTCCAAACATATGACAGATTTACTCTTGAATACATACGAGAAGTGAACCGAAAATGCCAACACTGGTTCAGGGCAATTCAGCACATGAGTTTTTTTTTGCTTTCATTCAAATGCAGCATGGATAATATCAGAGTTCTGGAATGTAACAAGAATTCTGGAATGTCTTAAGAATCCTGAAATGTGCCCAGATTTGGGAAGGTACTGGAACTCTGGAGTCGGACATGAATTCTTGAAATTTAACAAGTGGAGCAAAATTTAAAAGTTCAGCGTAAGTTTGGCTCACGGTGGGTTGTTAGTGAAATGATATTGAGGCGGATTTGCTTCATTGAACAGTTACTCTTAGATTCTCTAACTAGAAAAATACATAAATACATACATTACAATACATTTAAACTAAGGTTTGAAAGAGACACTGAACACAGGAGAATGAAACCTTGACCCCTCGTGTTTTTACAAACCTGTTTTTGTGAATGTGAACTCCAAACACATGGATGCCTCTGAGGTAAAAACACAGTCAGGGAGAGGGTTCAGTGTGTGTGTGTGTGTGAGTGTGTGTGTGTGTGTGTGTGTGTGTGTGTGTGTGTGTGTGTAAATCTGCTGATGGTATGTCAGGTGTGGGCTTGATTTATCAGTCAGCATGTTTTAAAGCGGTTCGTCGCACCGTGAAAGGTGAATCAAGAGCATCAGCAGTGCTCTAAATCCCAAATGTATGCACAAACACACAAACACACACACTTAACACACACACACACTTAACACACTCTGGAACTGCACCATCTGGTCTTGGTTGAGTGGAGAGAATGAGTTAGCATAATGAGACAAGTCAACGGCTTTTTCTACGTCAGCGATTTGTTTTGACATCTCAGACTGCGGCGTTTTGAACGGGCTGAACATTTTATTCAACTGGAAAATACTTTGAGCACAGATAGAGATGATGTGATGGTTTGAAATAGTTTAACAAAGTTTAAAGTGACTGATGTGGACTTGAATGTGTTTAGAGGAATTTGCAGAGTTAACGTTTTTTCTCTCTCTACCTTTGCAGGTGACATCACACAGAAGGGCTATGAAAAGAAACGCTCCAAGCTGATTGGATCCTTCTTTCCTCAATCACCAGGTGAACTTTACCTTTACACCTAACTCTTCACTGTCACTGTCATAATGCTTCTATTTGTATGTAGGAATGTTTGGATTTAAAAGTTATCGTGATCAAAAAAATTTTTTCCTTTCATTTTGTTAATTTGTTCCGTACGTGTAAAAAACAACAAGACAGAGAGGAAAGAAGACGAACTTTCACACTATATCCAGTGTACGGGAACGGGCAGGAAGAAGAAAAATTCTTATTTCACCTGCCCTGTTCTGAAAAATTAACAGTACTAATGCGATGGTCTGTCCAACAACAATCTATGAATGAATATTACAGACAATACAAACCTCAAAGAAAGGAAACCTGACAATTATTCTTCTCTTCCTCAGGGCTGAGAAGTAAACATCGCAGAATTAAATGAACTAATTTAACATTCGGAGAACTGAGTTCTTATGCATTTTCTTAAACTGACACAAGTGACCACAACCTTTAAGTCAATATTCAAAGAATTCCACAGTTCAACTCCAATCACGGATAAACACTTTTTTTGTAAAGTTGTCCTTACAAAAAAAGACTCTTTACACCAAACTATCTTTGTCGGGCTCTCGCACTCCGTCCTCCGACTGTGTCCGTTCTGCTCCTTGGACGTGACGTTCGTTAGTTGCCCTGAAGCCCGCCCCCACTTTCGTGAGCTTCTGATTATCAACTCCTAAAGGCTTACGTCTGTTTATTGAATACTCTCCAGTAGAGCACTTGAAAAATGTTTGAAAAATAAACAACAACAATGATAATAATAATGATAATAATAATAATAATAAGCTTTCTGTTTGTTAGCATTTCTGTACGGGCAGATGCAACGCTACACGATCACACTGAAACAAACCGTCGAAGCTGCGCTGCTGTGATTGGCTGAATAGGAGGGAGACATCTGATTGGCTACAGACATTGGTCTGTGCATTTGTGAATCGGGAATTTGTGGAGCGCGTCAGGGGAGTGTCAAAAATCCACGTACAAATGCAGCGGGGTTCACAGCGAAATATATCTGTCAGTGCATTTGCACGTCGCTCTCTGTGCATTTGTGGATTTGTCTGTGCATTTGTGGATTTGTCTATGTGCATTTGTGAATTTTGACACTGTTTTAACTCCATACAAATGTCTGTAACTCAATTAAATCTTTCAGTTTCAATGAACCTGATGTTAAAATCAGTTTATTGGTGTGCTGTCTGAAGTAGACTTTAGGAACAATTCTTACTGCTCTTTTTTGTAAGATGATTAGTGGATTAATGTTTGTCACCAAAGTTTTACCCCACGACGTTATGTTTAACATTACAGTCGTAACGTAACAAAATGTAGATGTGATGATAGGTGATTCAAGTTTATAAGTTGCATGGTTTAAGACGTAATTTTAGTTCAAAGTTATCTTACGAGATGATGTTAAGATAACAAATTTTTAACGATAAGAGATTTGAGTTGTAATATGGAGCAATAAAAGTCACACCACAATATTAACGCCATAATATTCTGAGATTATTTGACATTAATCTTTGATATGTTGACTTAACTCTCGCATCAGTTTGAATTCACTGCATCATTATTCCTGTCGTATCTTCATCACCGTTACTTCAATCCTCCCTCTAAGTTGAATCTTTCGACTCTTTCTTTGTTTGTTGGCGACACACGAGAGCAGGATGTTTGTGAGTTCAACCACACAGGACGTCAAAGTCCATCTTTCAGTCAGAAACAACATCAGAGCGACTGCTGAGGACCTGAGTGTCACCGGAGACCAGCAGACACACTGGCACTGCCAAAGCTATTACTGGAGTATTGTGTGTGTGTGTGTTAACGTGTGTGTGTGAGTGTGTGTGTCCGTAGAGGGTGGATGGATGTCAGGAAGTGCATTATGGGAAGGAATGAGGGGTGTGGGACGGAGAACATGTTTGGTATTCACATCCAGGCTCAGTTAGGGGGTCGCCCCTACTTAACTCTGGGGAACTGGATGACACACACTCCTCAGTGCACCCCAACACACACACATGGACACACACTGTACTCTGAGCTTACACTGCTCATTCCTAGTCTGTGCGTGTGCTCGTAACACACATTTGTGCTCATGAAAACACATAAAAACCTCTTTCTCTCATACACTGAACAGCACAATAGTCCCTTTCTCTATAAACACACACACACACACACACACACTTTAACACAGTTTCCCTCCCTGTAATGTGTTTCTTTTGCCTCTCAGGCCCGTTAATCCGTAGTGCTCGATACACATTTCTGCTGATACGCTTTGATTAAAGCATTTACAGTGTTCAAAGTCGTGGATTTCCCCTCCGTAAACCAGATTAACACGGTTTCATATTCCAGATTAGGCCGAGTTTGCCCGCAGAGAACTTTGATATTATGAGATCTGACACGCTTTCCTTTCAGTATCAGCCGCACAAACAAAGATCAAATACTTTTCATTTGCAGCAACACGATCAGTCCTCAGAAGCTTCTGTCACACATGAAATACACACAGCTGAATTTTCAACCTGCTGAATCCTGAATTTCCCTGTTAGACTCTTTGAAAACTGTCTGCATGGAGGCATCAAGGAACTGGGTAAAGAGTAAACAAGCTCAAAGCCCTTTTACTGGTGATCGTATGACGTATGACGTGACGTCCCTTTTTTTGTGTCCGAGTGCAATATTTCCTTCCATCATGAATTGAGTTTTTCATCACATGTATTTCTTTATTCTATGAAACCTGACAATAAACTTGTGTAGAAATTTGATAATTTTATATTGTACAAAAAAACACAAAACCAAGGAGTTTGGGGGTTTTACAGTCCACCACGTTGGCAGGACTGTAGTATCCACAGTAATTAAACTCTAAAAATTGAATGTCAGTTATTGTAAATGGAAATTAAAAATACAGTGGCATTATTTTATGTTTGAACCTTTTTAAACAAAACATTCTTTGCAAATAAAAAGAATTTTAGAGCTGTTGAGAAATGTAAAAAACTTTTGTCCCGTAATTTTCACCTTGTCAAATGTCAGGGTGGTGCAACTGTAACATTAGACTTTTATTTTAAAGTGAAGAGAATAAAACAGGAAACAGGAAACTGCTAGTCGGTCTCCTCGGGTTTACTGTAAACACTGGTTCACCTTTTCAAACATCTAAAGAGACTTTATGACTATAAAAAGGTTTTTTCACTTCATTGGTGACTGGAACAATTTCCATGTCAGGTGGTACAACCAATGTAATAATGTGAAATGTTATTTTAACATCAAATTATTTATCTTATTCACAAATAAAACAAATGAATGACAAAATGAAAATGTATGAGTCACTACAGACACTTGACTCTATGAACGGTTATTAAAGTGTGTCTTTTTTATTGTCCTTGTATATTTATATAAAAGTATATAAACCAACGTGGTGGACTGTAAAAACCAACGAGTTTAATTTTTATGATTTTTTATTACTTGGATTTTTGAAACTTTACAACCAGTTGATGACTTTAGAGTTAGAAAACATAATTCTTCTCTCAGAAATATGTTTTAATCCATTTTCAAATAACTTTTTAAAAATACGTTTTTAGACCCTCTTTTTGTCATTGACCCATCGTCAAAACAAAATCATCACTTTTATGGTAAACAGACAACAGCTCATTGCAAAAACTCAACATCTTACAAAATCTCATCACATTTAATATCAAACTTAGTTACTTAAAGGGAAACATTTCAGTCTGATATTGGAACTTGTCTCTACATAAATCTTGAATATCTTGCTAAATTAAATAATCTTCAAAATATCATGATGTAAGTCATTTCTCAGTTGAAACAAGTTTTATTACTTTTCAAAAAACGGAAATCTAAGCGAGTCATTATGTCTCATTTGTAGTAAAAAAGGTGTAAATTGCTTGTAACAAGTAAAAAAAAATCTGCCAATGGGATAAGACGAATTCTCCCGGGAAGTTTCTTGAAATTAGAAAGATGTCTTAAAACAAGAATCTTTTATCTTATCCCACTGGCAGATTTTTTTTTTACTTGCTACAAGCAATTGATGCCTCATTTTTGTCTTTGAAAAACTTGAAATGAGACATTTTTATGACCTTGTCTAGTAAATGTGGCTCAAATCAAGAATAGTAAGACAAATTTTACTGAAAATAAGACATAATGACTTGCTTAGATTTCAGTTTTTGCAGTGCAGAGTTATTTGTTGGAGATTAATAATCTTGTTTCATGAAATCGAAAAATCTTTATTTAAATCTAATTATAAGATTATTATGAGACTCTTAACTTCTCAATACAAGAAAGTATGGATAAAAATCTAATACCTTACTTCAAGACATTGGTTGGCAGATATATTTTGCAAGCAAGAAACTATTTGTATTATCTTTTTAACTTATTATTAGGATCTTTTTTTTCCAGTGTACCATTATGGCAAGATATTTGTGTAAGCATTTACTTAATATATGAAAATCTTTCAACATATTGAGAAAAGACACCTCATAGTTTTGTATTTGTATGAAGAAAAATGTACTTTTTATGAGTGAAAAAACACTAATTTTAAGGTTTTTCTGGGTTCATTGAGGTTGGGAACTATAACTTGTTATGGAAAGTTGAATTTTCTTGTTCTGCTAGCAGATCATTTTGCTTAGTTTAAGGAAAATTCTCCTAATTTTTGGATGTTTTTTTTCTTGTTTTTGCAGGCTGCCTCTCTGCTTTACCTTCGTAGTCGTACTAACAGGAGGTTTGTTGCATCCAGGCTCATAAATAAGAAGAATAAATAAAGTGAAATCACCTGAAACCTTCAAGCCCCTCTGGAAAACTTCATAAAGAGTCTTTGCTTCTTTATAATAGTACGATATCAGGTTGTTGTTGTCCTCGAGCAGCGCCGTCTTTCGCGCTCCATCCTGAGAAGAACAAAGACACAATGAGGAAGTTCTGCAGGTTTTTGTAAGTGAAGCAGTTTTATTTCTTCTTCGCATCCTTCACCTTGATCCCCAGAGTCTGACACTTCAGGTCGACGGGGTTTCTGACGGGGCTGGGTCGACTGTTCAGGTAGAACAGAGTCGCGGCGAAGATGGCGAACAGAGAAACGATGGCCGGGGTTGGGAGAGGAGAGAACAGCAGCTGGATGAGGAAGTCCATGATGAAGCGTCTGCAAAATGTGGATTTAACACAAACATAAACCAAGAGGAGGTCACATTTAAAAACATCACGTTCTGTTAGAAACTCTGTGAACTCTAAACTCTGCTGTGGATGTTTTCCTTCGTCTGTGTTATGCAACAGTTACATCTTATTACTGAACACGAAGTCCAAGCTGTGAACGCTCAAAACAACAACAAATACTCTGACATCAGCACAGTGTGTTCGTTTCTCCACGCTGACTTTAAACGCAGCATAAATCAAGTTGAAACCGTCTGAACCACAGATGCTGAATGTGAAGCGTCACCGTGTCTCTCTCACCTGCTGTTGGTCCTCTCAGGTGTTCCCCTCTGCTCTCAGGTGTGTGTGAGGAGTGTGTGAGGAGTGTGTGAGCGAACTCTTCCTCTGCTCTGCAGGACGACAGCGAAGAGAAGAGGTGATCGTAAAAATCAGCCGACCCAGGTGAAGGAAACCTTTGTACCTTGAACAGCGGCACTTCCACTGATAAAGAGGACGTGAGCGCAGATATGAAACCTTTTATGTTTGTTTGTTATTAGATATGTCAGGATTTTACACTTAAATTAAAAATTTAACCTGCGCATGTAAATAAATGCTTTAAATCCCTTAAAACGAACAGTTTACACAGTTTACAAAAGTGAACTTCCACAGACAAACTGCAGATAAACGACAGTTCCCCTCTTTTCCTTGTGGTTGTGATAAATGTTGTGACAATTTTTGGTCCATATCCAGTCAAACTTTGAGCTCAAGGTCAAAATTATTGAGATGAAAGTCAAAAGTAAAAGCTAAAAAGTATAAATTAAAGGCTAAAACTCAGTATTTTGGTCAAGATTTTGTCATCACATGTCATAATTTTGAGATGAAAGGAAATTTTGTGATCAAAAAAATCAAAATTTTGAGGAAAAAAAGACAAAACTTTCAAAACTGAGCTAAAAAGTCAAAAATTTTGAGATACAAAATCAAAGTTATGTGATCAAAAGTCAACATTTAGAGCTGAAAAATTAGTGTTTTAAGGTGTCTTAGTAAAAATTCTGAGATAAAATGTCCTAATTTTGAGATTAAATAAGAACTTTGGAGGAAAAAGTCAAACCGAGATCAGTCAAATTAAAAACTAAAAGTCAATTTTTTGGGTTCTGATACAAAATATTAACTTTTTATTTCAAAATTTTGTCGTTTTACCTCTTCTCAACTTACTCTTTGGCCTAAAGTTTTGTCTATCTACCTCAAAATTTAGACTTTTTTAATCTCAAAAATCTAAAATCTTATCTCAGAATTTGACTTTTTAGCTCATTACTCTGACTTTTGATATCAAAATTTCATCTTTTTATCTTAAATTATGACACTTGATTTCAGAATTTTGAGATTAGTAAAAAAAAAACAAGGAAAAAAAAGTCAAATTATGAGACAAAGTCAATATTTTGAGAGAATGGTGTCAACATTTTTAGATATTAAAGTCAAAATTCTGAGATAAAAAGTCAAAATTACAAGGAAAAATGTGGATTTTTGGAAATTTTGATTTTTTTTTCTTATCTCAATATTTTGACTTTGCGCAAAAGAAGACAGAAATCTGTACGAAGCCAGTTTCCATTTTGGGCTTAAGACATTATCTGTGTTTACATTAGAGAAAAGGTAATTCAAACAGAAAATGTGTGTTTTAAATAAACGTTTGGGTTATGAAGCTACTTTGTCGTCTTTTTGTGTCTTTGGGTGATTTTGCGGGTGTGGGGGTCGTCTTTTGGAGTTGTTTTAGAATATGTTCACTGTGTAATCAAACTTAAAATAATTAAAGTGGAGTCGAATAATAATGTGAGAAGTTTTCAAGGTGTGAAATCCGACCTTATCTAAGTTACTCCACAGGTTTGTTCATGCCACGTTTCATTTACTGAACAGATTTATGAATTAATCCACCCACACAGAATCTAACAGCCAATAAAAGAGTCTGAATTTACTCCAGATAGATAAACGTTATCGATAAAGTGTCAGAGTAAAAGCCGAGATGCTGCAGCTGATGAAAGGTCGACGCTCTTATCTCCTCAGATCAAAGTCCTCGAAGTGAAGAACAGAAACACATCACTCTGAAATAAAAGCATCAAAACCAGCTTTTAAGTTTCCACATCCATGAAATCCACATGTCGTGATAATCAGAGTTGCTCCAAAGAAACAAACCCTTCAGATTATAATAATCCCCAACAGTGCAATATTTCTTTATCCTGAAGTGAGTCAGAATACCACAGACATTTTTTTTGTAGTTGATGTTTTCTGCTCTACAACAGAATTACTCAACTCTGCTCAACAAAAGAGACAAACTGTCGAATTTTACCTGGAAAAGCAGCAAAAACAGCAAGAAGTAGCAATAGAAGTAAGTTTAAGGTGGAAGAAATTGTCAGAAAGCAGCAAAAAAATGGTCCAAAAATGTAAAAAAAAAAAAAAGCAAAAAGAGAGTAAATTGGGAATAAAGCAAAAAAAAAAAAACACAACAAAAAAGAAGTTGGCAAGATGGTTGGGAAAACTTGGAAAATTGTCACCTTTTATATTGATCTTATGTAATGTTGAAAAAGGAAGAAAGTTAAAGAAAAGGTCATAAAGCAGCAAAAATAGGCAAAACCTGATTGGAACAAGACTGGGAAAATAGTCTGAAAGCAGCAAAAATGGGGAAAAAAGTGAAAAGTGACAAGAAATGAGGAAAAAGCAAAAAAAAAAAAGTTGGCAAGATGATTGGGGAAACTTGGAAAATAGTCTAAAAGCAGCAAAAATGGGGGAAAAAAAGAGTGAAAAGTGACTAGAAATGGGGATAAAGCAAAAGAAAAGTTGGCAAGATGATTGGGAAAACTTGGGAAATTATCAGAAAGTAGCAAAAATGGTGAAAAGTAACAATAATTGTAAACAGTGGCAACAAGTTGAACCACGGCTAAAATTTGGAAAATGGTCAGAAAGTAGCAAAACTTTCCATAGACCTGAAATATTTTTTTAAAATCAGCTTTTTTATTTATCTTGTGTACTGTTCTAACTTTCTTAGATACTGAATTTTGGGTTTAAATTTTCTGAAAGCCATAAAAATATCACCTCCTTCAATATAACAATGGATAACAACACATAAGATGGGAAACCAAATACTTGCACGATAAATCACAATAGCTATATAGGTCAATGAGGTGACGTCCCCTTTTTTTGTGTCCGAGTGCAATATTTCCTTCCATCATGAATTGAGTATTTCATCACATGTATTTCTTTATTCTATGAAACCTGTGTTATTTGAACACATCTTTAAACTATTAAAATATAACATGTTTTTTTGTGTTTTGGTTCCTCAAACCCCCAAAATGTCAGGTGGTGCAACCGTCCTGACAAGTATCCACAGTAATTAAACTCTAAAAANTCTCTGAAATACTGATAAAAAAGGTTTTTTCACTTCATTGGTGACTGGAACAATTTCCATGTCAGGTGGTACAACCAATGTAATAATGTGAAATGTTATTTTAACATCAAATTATTTATCTTATTCACAAATAAAACAAATGAAACACACAAAATGAAAATGTATGAGTCACTACAGACACTTGAGAGATACTTGCCAATAATTTCACACAGAAAAAATAACAGGAACATATAAATATATTTTCATATATTTGGTTGCACCACCTGACATTTTTGGGTGCTCAAATTAAAAATACTAAAAAATAATGAACCTAAAATCTTTGAAATGTTGGTCAACTACTGAAATCTGTTGACCCATAAATAGGGAATAATAATCACAATTGGATTATTTTTGCAATTTGTTCAGCCGTAGTCCAAACAGACGAGTAAAAAAACAAAACATAAAACAACAAAACTGAGATAACTAAATAATAACTTGAACGTGTGTAAAGATGTTTGAAGGAAAAACAAGAGCAGAGTGAACAGACTAACATTACCACCATGTGCTGCCAACCACAAAATCAACCTTCAAACACTAAAACATGTTTTTAGCTGAATAAACTGAGACATAAAGGAGGTTTTATCTTTCTACACCAACTCATCATCGCAGCGTTTGGTTGTTGGTTGTCGGTTTGAGTGGACAGTGATCTGCAGGTAAAGGTTCATTAGGAGAAGCTTTGAAACGTTACCTGCTGGGATTAGCAGAGGTAGTTTGGGGCCAGGCTGAGTATGGATCCCCCCGAGGGACAAAAAAGCAGCTGAACCAAGCCTCAGCTCTGATGTACAATCTGCCCACCTGTGGTCATTAGCACCTGAAAGTGCACACAGGTGTGACAGCTTTCTCTGCTCCACCTGCAGCAGCACATTCAACTCTCAGGAGGTTCTCACTGCAGTTTGCACTTTTAATTCCTCTCTCTGTCAATTTTCTTAATTAAATTAGTTCATATTCTTCTTTTAAATAAAAGCAGTTTTTCTCTCTCTTTAGTCTGTTTGTAAGCAGAAGATGAACTTTAACCCTGAGTTTATGGACGTGAAGCGATAACTCACCACGCTGGATGTTTAACCTTTGGAATCAGCCGAAATGTCATCGATAAAATCTAATCAACATCTCCACATGATATCAGATTAAACAGTAACAAACATCATTTTAATAAGACTAACTCGTCTGATACGGGGGAAAAAAATATTGTTCGAAAGTGTTTCTACTTTCTTTTTTCTCACAACAGTGATTTGGTTTCTCCAAAAATTTCAGATGATATTGAGAACATGAAGATGCAAAAATAATCTAAATGAGATTCTTTTTCCCTATATTGCAATTATCTTACGTGTGCTGAACAAACACCAGCCAAAAAAATTACTCTTTAGTAAAAAAGCACCATATTTGAAAAGAAGAATTAAGTCTAAATAACTTTGAAAAAAATGGGCTATTTAGATTTACATGAGAAGTTTGATTTTAAATAGAAATTATAAAAAAAAAAGCACAATGTTTTTGATCACTCATTTCAGAAAGTGAAAACCAGATATTATATCGGCTCATTGAACATAGAGTGAATAATTTCGAGCCTTTATTTCTTGAAATGTTAATGTTTATGGCTCATGGTTAATGAAAACACATAATTTAGTATCTCCAGAAATGAGAAAATTACATAAATTTCATGACTCTGCAAAGTTTTGCTGCAACTATTTTTTAAGTTTTCTCCCAATTTTCATCCATATTTGCTGTTGTTTCTTTTTTAACCATTTTTGCCACCTTTAATTTATTTCATAGCTACTTCTTGCTGTTTTTGCCATTTTTCATGACTTAAAATTTGTAGTTTTCAAAAATGTGTCTCTCTGATTGAGCAAGGCTGAGTAACACTGGTGTGGAGTTTTAAGACATCTACTGCAAAATAAATGTTATCTGGTATTTTGAAACAATCATAAAGTGGTTTTTCTTCACAAAACAGAAATAAAAATAGCTTTATATCAGACCTTGACACATTGAGCTTCTCTTCATTGAACCACAGGTTAGCACAGTGTCAAATAATGAGCAGGATAGAAGTTTATCTTCCTTCCACTTTTCTCCACACTCTGCAAAAACAGAAATCTAAGCAAGTCATTCTGTCTTATTTGTAGTAAAAACCAGGTCATAAAAATGTCTTATTTCAAGTTTTTTTAAGACAAAAATGAGGTGTAAATTGCTTGTAACAAGTCAAAAAAAATCTGCCAATGGGATAAGACGAATTCTCCCGGGAAGTTTCTTGAAATTAGAAAGATGTCTTAAAACAAGAATCTTTTATCTTATCCCATTGGCAGATTTTTTTTTACTTGTTACAAGCAATTGATGCCTCATTTTTGTCTTTAAAAAACTTGAAATGAGACATTTTTATGACCTTGTCTAGTAAATGTGGCTCAAATCAAGAATAGTAAGACAAATTTTACTGAAAATAAGACGTGTAGAGTTATTTGTTGGAGATTAATAATCTTGTTTCATGTAATAGAAAAATATTTAAATCTAATTATAAGATTATTATGAGACACTTAACTTCTCAATACAAGAAAATATGGATAAAAATCTAATGCCTTACTTCACGACATTGGTTGGCAGATATTTTTTGCAAGCAAGAAACTATTTGTATTATCTTTTTAACTTATTATTAGGATCTTTTTTTTCCAGTGTACCATTATGGCAAGATATTTGTGTAAGCATTTACTTAATATATGAAAATCTTTCAACATATTGAGAAAAGACACCTCATAGTTTTGTATTTGTATGAAGAAAAATGTACTTTTTATGAGTGAAAAAACACTAATTTTAAGGTTTTTCTGGGTTCATTTAGGTTGGGAACTATAACTTGTTATGGAAAGTTGAATTTTCTTGTTCTGCTAGCAGATCATTCTGCTTAGTTTAAGGAAAATTCCCCTAATTTTTGTATGTTTGTTTTTCTTGTTTTTGCAGGCTGCCTCTCTGCTTTACCTTCGTAGTCGTACTAACAGGAGGTTTGTTGCATCCAGGCTCATAAATAAGAAGAATAAATAAAGTGAAATCACTCAGACATAATGACTTGCTTAGATTTCAGGTTTTGCAGTGCACATTTACATTTTCTCCACCCTGACTGGTCCTTAAACGTCACAGGAGATGTCAGGTATTTAAGCCTCTGTGACTTAAAGACGCTGCCTTAAGGAGAGTGACAGTGAAGGTGGTGTTTTCTCCCAGCATGGGGCCAACGCTGATGCTTCTCTTCATATCAACAGCTGCTGCCACCGTCAGTGAAAGCTCCAACGGGTCTCAGCATCACAGGCTGGTCATTGGTTTCCAGGCTCCGTGGAACATGTCCTTTCCTTTCAGCGCCCGACGCCTCGGCTCGGCCTTACAGATCGCCGTAGAGAAGGTGAACACCAACCCCTCCCTCCTGGGGAACTACAGTCTGGATTTCGTGTACACGGACACGGACTGTGATCCCAAAACTTCCCTCGGGGGTTTTATCCACCAGGTGTGGAAGGAGAACGTGTCGGCGCTTATCGGCCCGGCTTGTCCTGAGGAGGCAGAGGTAGGACGTGTGACGATGAAAACGTCCCATTTATGTATTAATTTTGGTTGTTTTCACTAATTAGAGGTTCCTCAGGGCGCTGAATTAGGTCCTCATCTTTTTGTATAACTTATACGCGGTCACAGCAGATGCCTTATCCTGAGGGGGCAGGTGTGTGGATATGACAAACTCCTATTTTATACATTCATTCAGGGCACCTGCAAGTTTCAGCAAGTCAAATTTAAGACTTTTTTAGACACTTTGAATGAAATTTAAGACCAAAAACACATAAATATGGTCGATGGTTTGAGGATCCTGCTGCATTACAATCAAATCATAGCGTGTGTCACTTAATGAGACTCATTCGAGTTTATTTTTTCACTGTTTATTGAACATAAAATTGCTCATTGGTTAATATCTGTATGTGAAAGTGCAAACAGTGACCCATAGTCACAGACTGCTTAGCTAGGAGATAAATTATATCAGCAGCTTGTCGGACAGTTTTCACTCTACATCTCCTTCATGAAAAGTCCCGCAAAAAAAAAAATGAAATTAAACATTAACAAATTCTACCCTGACAAATTTAAGACCTTTGAGTAATTTATTTAAGACCAAAATATAAAATTTCAATGGATTTAAGACTTTTTATGGATGTGTAGGAACCCTTTTGATTATGTTGAAATGCTGAGCATCAGCAAATAAAAGAAGTTTGTATGTCATTAGTGGAAGGAAATGAAGGTTTTGAAGAACTTCAGAGTTAATAAACAGGACTAATTGGTGTCACTTAGTTCAGAGCTGCTTCAATGGAGATGTTAAGTTAATGCTTGTGCCTTGGTCTCTCGACATTAAGCAAATCATTGGCCCAATAGCATAATTGCCTAAATCCTATTTCAAAGTTTACAGAAAAAGAAGAAAAAACAAATTGTAATGCATAATTATAATAGTTTGCTTATATTACCTATATTATTATTGTTACTTTATTTATCCTATGTTGCTGTGATGCTCAAAACAAAATCAATTTAAATGTTTATCTGTAACGATTTGTTGATAGAAAGTGCTGACGTTGAAATCTGTCTCAGAATTTCAACACTGAGCTTTTCATGCAAGGAAAAGCAACAATGCTGAAATGCGATGCTCAACATCCTGCATTTGCTGAAAGGAAATGCCCCCTCCTTTCCTTTAGTTTTGATTGTTAGAGGTTCCTCAGGGCGCTGTCTTTGGTCCACATCTTTCTTTTATATATATATATATGGGTCAATGACAAAAAGAGGGTTTAAAAATGTATTTTTAAAACGTTCTTTGAAAATGGATAAAAACATATTTCTGAGAGAAGAATTATGTTTTCTCACAGATTTCAGTAGTTGACCAACATTTCAAAGATTATAAGTTCATTTTTTTTTAGTATTTTTAATTTGAGCACCCAAAAATGTCAGGTGGCGCAACCAAATATATGAAAATATATTTATATGTTCCTGTTATTTTTTCTGTGTGAAATTATTGGCAAGTATCTCTCAAGTGTCTGTAGTGACTCATACATTTTCATTTTGTGTGTTTTATTTCTTTTATTTGTGAATAAGATAAATAATTTGATGTTAAAATAACATTTCACATTATTACATTGGTTGTACCACCTGACATGGAAATTGTTCCAGTCACCAATGAAGTGAAAAAACCTTTTTTATCAGTATTTCAGAGAAATCTACAAACTTTTCCACTTGGTCACAAANACAAAAGTTTTTTAAATTTCTCAACAGCTTTAAAATTCTTTTTATTTGCAAAGAATGTTTTATTTAAAAAGGTTCAAGCATAAAATAATGCCACTGTATTTTTAATTTCCATTTACAATAACTGACATTCAATTTTTAGAGTTTAATTACTGTGGATACTTGTCAGGACGGTTGCACCACCTGACATTTTGGGGGTTTGAGGAACCAAAACACAAAAAAACATGTTATATTTTAATAGTTAAAAGATGTGTTCGAATAACACAGGTTTCATAGAATAAAGAAATACATGTGATGAAATACTCAATTTATGATGGAAGGAAATATTGCACTCGGACACAAAAAAAGGGACGTCATGTCATTGACCCATATATAACTTGAAAGCGACTACAGCGACTGGTTTCTGCAAATCTACTCCTGCTTTTCTCTAAATTTTGTCTAGTTTTAGATAGTTTTAGTCAGCACAAACTGACACAGAAAGTCTGAAGTACAGACCAAAAACAGATGAATTTGTGTTTTTCTCTGTTGGAATAATGAACCTGCCCTCCAGGTCACCGGTCTCATTGCGTCCACCTGGAACATCCCGATGTTCGGCTTCGTGGGTCAATCCTCCAAAATGGACAACAGTGAAATCTACGACTCCTACATCAAAGTGGTTCCTCCTCTGAAAAGAAGCTCTGAAGTTCTCATCAAGACTTTGGAGTTCTTCGGCTGGAATCACATCGCGATGATCGGAGGAGGTTTAGACTCAAACACCTGGGACAAAATCGACGCTTTGTGGAAAACGATCGAGAATCCGCTGAGAGAAAGATTCAATCTGGCAGCTGCGATAAAGTTTGATGCCAGCAACCCTGAGCTCATTTACCAGAATATTAAATACATCTCTACAGTTGCAAGAGGTAAGGAGGGAATCAGCTCTGGCTCCTTTAAGTCAACTTTTAACAAGCTAATAAACTAAATATGTCATATATTTTATTTAACCCTCTTGCGCTGGGTGCAATTTTCAGAGAGAACAACATTTTTATCATTTTTATGCGAATGACTTCCAGATTTCCCTAACTATCTCCAGTTGGTTGGCGTAAAATTGTCTTTATTTAACTGAGAGGAAAACATAAATTATGGTGTTTGGACTTACTGATCTTCTTCCTTCAAAGATGATGTTCAACCCTTTAAAAAAAACCTTGATATATTGGCATCTCCCATAATGCACTTTCAGGCTTAAAGTTGGTTGGGAACATACTACAGCAATTCTTTTCTGAAGTGTTGAATGGACTGGCCCCTAAGTGCATCTTTTCTACACCCATTTTTATTCTTTACCTTTAAAGTGAACCCCGACTGTAAGGACTAACAGGCATGAATCTGCTTAAATGTTTGTCTCAAACTAGAATTTGTTGTTTAAAGACATAAAAAATTGGTTTTTCTTTAAAAAAAATACAGTTTAAAACACAGTTTCTATCCTTCGGGCGCAGCCATTGTTTTACTGCCGCAATGCATTCTGCCAACTACTACATCTAACCAACGAACCACGGCTCGTAGACCTAAACCGGCAAAGGAGTGATGATCAGCGGCATTCAGTGCTCCAAACTCCTCCCTTTTTTTGTATTATTTGCCACATGTGGCTGCTTTTGGGTGCACTTTTCAGTCCAAAGGAAACAAGGAGACTGATGTTAGTCTGCACAGCTTCCCAAAAGACAAGAGAAGAAGGGAGTTGTGGGAAATCGCTTGTGGGCGTAAACAACTTCCCATGTTCTGCGGCTATGTTCTGGCCACTTCTCCCCAGAAGCATTTGCTGCATTTAGCCGGCCCATGCTGATGAAAGAGCTGACAGGTGTGGGTCATTATTTTGCCTCTGATTTCGGTTTACGACACGGCTGATAAAAGGTTGTGTTTGGGTGTTTTGAAGGAGACCTTTGGTGACTTCAGGCGAGGTCCTGAATATACTAGGACAATGAGATCCAGCCCGGTGCAACCATATGACGTCACTACCCAGACGTTATTGCGGCGTAAACAACAATGGCGGCCTACAGGTGAAAATATTTTTGCAAATTTTATACAAACTAAGATATTTTGAGAGATTTTATTATCGTTGTTATGTAGCTGGTAAAAACACTGATGATTTCGGAAAATGACGTTCTGGTAGCCAGGGTTCCTTTTAAATACTGCCTGTGTCTTTTATTGTTTTTAGTTTTTATATTTAGCTATTATTTCCTGTTATAGTATACTTTCTTGGTGTCCATTGGATAAATCTCTCCTGTTCTGCCTCAGTCATCGTGGTGCTCACAAACAGAGAGGACTCTACAACTCTGCTGCTGGAGGCGGAGCGACAGGGTCTAATGAACGGCGACTACGTTTTCTTCTTGGTGCAACATTTTGAGGTTAGTGGTGGAAAACTTGAAAACACATTCACACTCTCAGTGGCTGTCCCAACCTCCTGGCCTCTTCTGATGCTGAACAATGAAACAATCCCCTCCAATTATTCCCTTTTAACACACAACGAGGAGTCTAAATGATAATGTAGCAGTCCCATCTTTTGGCTGTGCTCATAATGAAACCTTTATTGATGCCAAACAGACGGTGAGAAAAGCCGGCGACAGTTGATTTTGTCGTCTGGACCAATGACTGTATATAGAATAAACAGCGTGCTTCCGCCTGTCACCGTTCTACGTTTTTGAAGCCAAAAAACCTGTTTCTCTAGCCGCCATTGTGCAGCCAGAGCCTGCGCAGTAGAGAATTTCCGGTGGAGCAGAGTAAAAAAGAGAAATAAAAATATTTATTTCTTCTTCTTCAGAAGGTTTAGTCTCCTTTTGGCTCTTTCCTGAAGTTTCTTATATCCCTGATAAAAACTACTCACGAACGGCAGCTGTCAACTATCGTAAAACGAAACTTATATCGCGGTTTTTAACGTCCAATAACTAATGAGAAACTAACTTCTCAGAAAAAAAAACACCCGAACACCATGCAGCCAGATGACATCATCATACCACCTTAGCGTAAGGATGAGAGAAACGTTTCTACCAGGTATCGTAATTTTTTAAAGTTTCCTGGCTCATATCTTGAATACATGGGGAGGCGGGGCTTATGACCTATACTGCAGCCAGACACCAGGGGGCGGGGCTTATGACCTATACTGCAGCCAGACACCAGGGGGCGGGGCATCTGCTGGAGGCTTCAGTTTGAGCCGAACGTCGTTACGTCCACTCATTATACAGTCTATGGTCTGGACAAGCAAGTGTTGTTGTTAGATTTCCTCAGCTGTAGACAGAAAGCTAATTAAACAAGCATTCGCCCAATGAAAATGTCATTACCTGCTGGCTTGTGTCATAAAAGGGATGTTTACGTCGTATAGATAACATAATAATGAGGTGAAGCAAATATAACAAATTTTTCCATCATCTGACCCATCACTGAGTCATTTTATGTCTTTTCTTTCCCAAGCAGGATAACTTGTGGAAATATTCCCTGAACAACCGCATCAACCAAGCTGCTTTGAGAGCTTTCGACATGGTTTTCATCATCGGACAGAAATCCTACGAAGGCTACGAGTATTACGACTTCTACGAGCGAGTGTACGAGAGACTGAAAGAGCACCCGTTTCTGAGCAACCTGACGTCAGACAGAGAGGTAAAGTTCTTCTTCAACTACTCGTTGTACGATGGTATCCGTGAGGTGTTGGAGAGCTTTAAAGAGTGGTTTCACTTCAGGTCAGCCCTTACTCGGCATATCTGCACGACGCGGTGCTTCTGTACGCGATGGGGCTCAAGGAAGTCCTGAAGGACGGCAAAGACCCTCACGATGGACGGCAGCTGCTGCAGAGACTAAAAAACAAAAATGGAATTCGATTTTATGGTTGGTGGCAGTTTCAGTAAGAGGTTAACACCACATGTCCATCCCGTTTATCACATTAAAGTCTCATCATTTCAGGGGCTTCTGGACTGGTTCATTTCGACGAGGAAGGGGAGAGGAATTTGGACTATTCCATTTACGACCTGCAGCACTTAGGGGACGTCACCAAGTTTGTTCCCATCCTTCATTTTGACAGTCACAGCAAAGCTATTCGGTAGGAAACTCTTCAGCAGCATTGGTAGATCATCACATCAGCCCGATCTTAGCCTCAACTCATTGGTTGCCAGTTAATTTTAGGATGGATTTTAAGATTCTTTTATTTGCTTTTAAATGTCTTCATGGCCTTGCTCCACAGTTCCTGTCTGAGCTGCTTCAGCCTTACACTCCCTCACGCTCGCTCAGATCAGCAGATCAATCTCTTTTAATTGTCCCTAAAGCCTCGTTTCCACCAAGCGGATTGGGTCGGTTCGTCTCGGTACGGCATTTTGTAGCGTTTCCATAGACTAAAACCAGGACAGGTCCCCTAATAAGCGACCTGTACCGCTCCACATTTCAGTACCCTTCCGTTGGGGTGCCAAGCCGCTCCAAACCAGCTCCAGGGGTGGGGCTATAATCACTGCGGTAGTTGATTGGTTAAGTCGGTAACTTCCCGTGCGGCAGCGGTAAAAAAGAACGACACACAACCCCACACGCAGCCTTTCCTGAAACATAGCTTCACTACGTTATGGAATAAAGAGCCACAACTGATCACAAAGTAGAAGAGTTGCTGGATGTCCTCCATCTTTCTCTTTGTTTACAATGCCACAAATTTCTTTTTCCTTGTATTTATTCGCGTGGTACACTGTGTAGCGCTCAGAGCGCTGCAGTGACGTCACGTGTTACGTAGCTGACGCGGCTCTCGCCATCCGGCCCATCAAGCAGGGTACGGTCGGCTGTGGAAACGCGCACAGGATCAGGCTTTACCGATCTGACCCTTACCAAAGTGTACTGATCCGTACCAGACTGCCTGGTGGAAACGAGGCTTAAGACAAAAAGGGAGCTGAGGGGTGACCGGGCCTTTTCGGTTATTGCCCCCAAACTGTGGAACAACCTACCTTTGCACATCAGGCCGACTCACTCTCTGTTTTTAAAACCACCCTTAAAACACATCTTTTCTGCCTTGCTTTTAGCTCTGTTTGAGGTGTCAGTTTTATTGCTTTTACTGTTTCTTCTACTGTTTCTTTTACTGTTTTTACTGATTTATTGTTTTTATTATTTTTATTGTTTTGTACACACTGATTTGTTTCTTAATTACCTCTGTTAGTTTCGGACTGTGTACAGCACTTTGGCCAACTCTGTTGCAAATAATAGAGCTGAGTTGAGTTGAGTCAATGACTGTATATAGAATGGACAGCGTGCTTCCACCTGTCACCGTTCTACGATTTTGAAGCCAAAAAACCCCGTTTCTCTAGCCGCCATTGTGCAGCCAGAGTCTGCGCAGTAGAGAATTTCCAGTGGAGCCAAGTAAAAAAGAGAAATAAAAATATTTATTTCTTCTTCTTCAGAAGGTTTAGTCTCCTTTTGGCTCTTTCCCGAAGTTTCTTATATCCCCGATAAAAACTACTCACGAACGGCAGCTGTCAACTATCGTAAAACGAAACTTATATCGCGGTTTTTAACGTCCAATAACTAATGAGAAACTAACTTCTCAGAAAAAAAACACCTGAACACCATGCAGCCAGATGACATCATCATACTACCTTAGAGTAAAGATGAGAGAAACGTTTCTACGAGGTATCGTAATTTTTTAAAGTTTTCCCAGCTCATATCTGGAATACATGGGGAGGCGGGGCTTATGACCTATACTGCAGCCAGACACCAGGGGGCGGGGCATCTGCTGGAGGCTTCAGTTTGAGCCGAACGTGGTGACGTCCACTCATTATACAGTCTATGAGTTGAGTTGAGTAGATCTTTCTTTTCCATGATCCTGAAGTTAGAAACAAATGTCATTTCAGACCGACGCCTCTGTTTTCCTCCGTGATCTGGCCAAAGGGGAGGCCTCCGTCTGATAAACCAGAATGTGGCTTCAACAACGAACTCTGCGAATGGCTGATAAACGGTGAACACTCGCAAAATACAGAACGAGAAAAAGTCTGACATCTCATGAATCGTGATGTTTTTAATCCAAGGTTGTGATTGGATGCAGATATCGCCCTGCTGGCTCTTCTGGTGACGTTCCCCGTCATCGGCATGCTGTCGGTCATGTGCATCGGGATCCTCATTCTGCAGAAGTTACGACTCCAAACCAGGCTGGACGACTCTTACTGGTGGATGATCAACTTCAGCGACATCACCATCGTCAGAGAGCGAACAGTACGAGGACCAAACATCAAATGTATGACGAGTTTATATCAGTTGTGTCCATGTTTACGCTCTTCTCTGTCTCGTGTAGGGAGCTCAGGGTTTATCTATGGCCACCACAGCCAGTCAGAGCAGCAGCTCTCAGTCCACTTTCTCCAACAACAGCTTCGGTTTTATGGACAAGGCGGGGAAGGAGCACGTCTACTCCACCATCGGAGTCTACCAGGTACGAATATGAGCTGTGGGCGTTAACAGAACTGGGGTCTGGGGTAGGGCTGAAAGATTTATTGTTTTCTGATCGAAATTGCGATTTCAGACGTCACGATCACTGACCCAAGATCTTTAGTATCAGCTTGTTTCACACACGTTTCAGTGTAAAACTGTTGGGAAATATCCTTTTTTCTGTGGGATTGTTCAATTTCGTTTATCTTATGATCACTTATTTAATTTTTTTTTTTTATTGTTTTGTATTTTATTTATCTTTTTTAACATAAAACAGTTATTTTTGACTCAATTGTTTTCAAAATTTAAGAGTCAAAGATGGCTCTTTTTGTTCTTCAGTTGTAATAACTGAAAATATGATTAAAAAGTCCAGTTTAAAAACAGCGAGAGTCGTATTTAAAGTTCAGACTCAGTGGAGGTGTTTGACTAAGGGTTTTAAGAAAAGTCAAAAATTGCCAATTTATTTCAAAATCTTCTTATTTTTTTTCCAAAATTTGGCCTTTTATCTGTAAATGTTGTCTTTATTTCTTATAGTTTCGACTTAAATCTTAGAATTTTGACTTTTTTGTATCAAATTTCTGCTTTTTATCTCAAATGTTGCCTTTAATTCAAAATTTTGATGCTTAATCTCAAAAATTTGACTTTTATCTTAAAACTTTGACCCTTAATGTGAAAGTTTAGACTTTTTTCACAAAATGTTGGATTGATTATATAAAATTTGGCTTTTTTTTTTAAATCTCAAAATATTGACTTTATTTCTCAAAATTTTCACTTTTCAACTTAAAATATTGATCTTTATCTAAAAGTTAAAAATAATTCTTACCCTCATTTTCATCCTTGCATTACAGTAAAAACTTTTGATGTTTTAATAATAATAATAATAATAATAATAATAGTACATTTTATTTAAGGGCTTCTTTCATGGCACTCAAGGTCACCTTACAAGAATATGTGCATTAAAAGACGACTAAAACAGATATAAGACAAGCAATACAATATAATGAAATATAAAACAATAAATTAAAATACAATGGTTTGATGGTTTGATGTTTTGATGTGATTCTCTGCAGGACATTGGGAAAACTTCACTAAAGCTTGATTTAAATAAAATTGTAAATTGAATTGAGATCGCAGTATCTGCCAGGAAAATCATAATTAGATCTTTTTCTAAAATCGTTCAGCTCTCGTCTGGGGGTCTTGCGAGCTCTTGAGAGTCTTGTTGATATGCATTTCTGTAATGTACACTTTTTAATTCCTCTCAGGGAAACCAGGTGTCCATCAAGTACATAAAGAACCCGATATGCAGTAACATTCAGAAACCTTCGATCATCAAAGAGTTTGATCTGGTAAAGTTCATCTTTCTCTTCGGATTAATCAACAACCCTAGTTAAAATCAAGTTGTGTGATTGTGTGCCTAACCATTTCCATCTTTTTAAGACAGATGAAAGAGATGAAACACGAGAACTTGGTGCAGTTCTTTGGGGTTTGCATCGAACCACCCAATGTCTGTATAGTCACCCAGTACTGCAGGAAGGGCAGCCTGAAGGTTCGTATACTGATATTACAGTGATAAAGTACCCGTTGTTGACCCGAATGTAGGACCACCCTGATTATAAGACGACCCCCCCTCTGTCTAAGACCAATCTTCAGAAAAAGACTGATAACCTAAGTTGACTTGGTTCAAAGAAACTATCTTTATGTAGAATTCTGAGAAGATTATTGATAAATAGGATCTGTTTTGACATTTGGGGATGTACAAGGGTCAATGACAAAAAGAGGGTCTAAAAACTTAGTTTTAAAAAGTTCTTTGAAAATGGATAAAAACATATTTCTGAGAGAAGAATTATGTTTTCTAACAGATTTCAGTAGTTGACCAACATTTCAAAGATTTTAGGTTCATTATTTTTTAGTATTTTTAATTTGAGCACCCAAAAATGTCAGGTGGTGCAACCAAATATATGAAAATATATTTATATGTTCCTGTTATTTTTTCTGTGTGAAATTATTGGCAAGTATCTCTCAAGTGTCTGTAGTGACTCATACATTTTCATTTTGTGTGTTTCATTTCTTTTATTTGTGAATAAGANAAAATAATGCCACTGTATTTTTAATTTCCATTTACAATAACTGACATTCAATTTTTAGAGTTTAATTACTGTGGATACTTGTCAGGACGGTTGCACCACCTGACATTTTGGGGGTTTGAGGAACCAAAACACAAAAAAACATGTTATATTTTAATAGTTTAAAGATGTGTTCAAATAACACAGGTTTCATAGAATAAAGAAATACATGTGATGAAATACTCAATTCATGATGGAAGGAAATATTGCACTCAGACACAAAAAAAAGGGACGTCACGTCATTGACCCATATATTCACTAAGATCCATATTTCAAATGTAATACCTAATCAAAAAACTCACTTAGCATTTTAAACACTTTGCTACAAGTAATTCATTCATTCAAAGACGGAAAACACAATTTTTCTTTAGAACAAACTGTCTTTTTTGACACTCTATCATCAGAAATTTCACTCTGTACCTCCATATTTTTTGGCCGCCTGACAATTTTTTGACGTCTCAGTGGCATGTGTCAAGGGTTAGGCCCGGATAATAATATGATCCCACTTTTTTGATTTAATTCCGACAAAAAAAAAAAACCTAGTCTTATATTTGGGTCGGTTCGGTAGTTATCACCAATTCAATCTTATTTTAAATGTCTTGAATTCTTCTTATGTGTTGAATTTTTTCTGCAGGATCTGATGAAAGCTTCAGATGTGGAATTAGACGAAATGTTTAAACTCTCCTTCGCTTACGACATCGTTAATGTGAGTAAATCATTTTCCCAGCATTAGTAATGGAATAATGGAGGAACGTTGAGGCTGATTCCTAATTTTTGCGCCTGTTAATTCATGTTTTAGGGGATGGAGTTTATTCATAAGAGCAGCCTGAAGTTTCATGGCAACCTTAAGCCGGGCACGTGTTTGGTGGACAGTCGACTCCAGATCAAACTCTCAGGTTTTGGACTTTGGGAGTTTAAACAAAAAGAGAAAAATAAGGCTATCTCAGCGGCTAATCCAAACTATGACGGTCAGTTCAATTCTTTGATTGACTATTGACAATTGACTGATTGACTTATTTGTAAGAATGACATCTCTAGATATGAATCAGTTATTCATGTTGGAAAAAGTTCCTGTGGATACACTTCTGTCGATGAATACTTCAAGTTCCGTCTTGGTTTCTGTTTGTTTCTATCTCAGAGATGTACTGGACGGCCCCTGAATTACTGAGACAGGTCGGTTTCTCGATCAATGGGACGCCCAAAGGTGACATCTACAGCTTCGCCATCATCATGTGGGAGCTCATGTACAACAAGGCTTTTCCGTATCAAGACATCAACCTGGAGCCCAAAGGTGAGACAGAACTTACGGAGCCGTTTGGTGAAACATTGGGGTCAAGTCTTGGTTGATATGAGAAAAGGTCATCAGTTCTTTTTGCGACTTGTTTTGTTAGAAATTATCATGCAGCTGCGAACACCTTTCCAAGGAGAACCTCTCCGACCTCCGCTGTCTGAGGATGTTTGTGAGGAGAAGATCAACACTTTACTGAGAGCCTGTTGGAACGAAAACCCAGACTACAGACCGCCGTTTGGGTCTATACGGAGACAGCTGAAGGACATCAGTCCTGACAGGTCAGGCCTCAGATATTTTCATTACCAACCACAATAACTTCCGGACTATAAGGCGCAACTTTTTTCACACGCTTGAACAGTTTCATATATCCACCACAGGGATATGTCACGAGTCCAACCTGGAAAGAGCCGTTCAAAAATGTTTTCAGAGGCAGGACCTTAAAAAAAAAACAACTAGCAGCTTGTGATTGGACAACAGATCAATCCACATCAAGATCAGAAGCAATAGATGAGTCTCTGTCTTATTTGTAGTAAAAATTGTCTTATTGTTCTTAATTTGAGCCACATTCACCAGACCAGGTCATAAAAATGTCTTATTTCAAGTTTTTTAAGACAAAAATGAGGTGTAAATTGCTTGTAACAAGTCAAAAATATCTGCCAATGGGATAAGACGAATTCGCCCGGGAAGTTTCTTGAAATTAGAAAGATGTCTTAAAACAAGAATCTTTTATCTTATCCCATTGGCAGATTTCTTTTTTACTTGTTACAAGCAATTGACGCCTCATTTTTGTCTTTAAAAAACTTGGAATGAGACATTTTTATGACCTTGTCTAGTAAATGTGGCTCAAATCAAGAACAATAAGACAAATTTGACTAAAAATCAGACATAATGACTTGCTTAGATTTCAGATTTTGCAGTGCCCTTATTGGCTCGGTCAATATTGGACCGCATGAAATTATTTATCAATGGAGCTTTGCAAGATGCATCTGCAGGATTTCAGAACATGAATCAGGCAGGTCCAAGTGCTCTGCAAGGGTAGAACTAGGGCTGAACGAGATATCTAGATATTGATACATTATGACTCTGGGTTTAGCGAAAACGAAGCATTTTTCAGAAAAATAAAAGCATGATAATATAACGGGATGTGGAAAGTACGGTTGATAGATTAGAGCTCACTGTCAGTCATCAACATTAACAGAGAGTCACCAATAATCATGTGACTGTCTGAGTTCAACGTGCAGGGTGAGCTGGGAAAATCTACATCATTGATATCTTCAAAATATGGATATTGGGATATTAATATCTTGAATTTTCATATCTAGATACCAATACAATAGAACCCTGCAGCATAAACAATTAAATTATGGATTTTTACGGGTTACACCGCTACCTGTCGCCACTTCAGGTGCGCCTAATAGTCCGGGAATTACGGTAGATGATTTCAAGAGCGTTGAAATAAGAACCAGGTAGCATGTTTTTACAAACCTCTGAAAAGGTACTTCAAAAGTTATTCAGCATGAAGAGCTTTTTCTGCTTTTATCTGCCAGGAACTAAGAGTTTTGATGGGTTACATGTGAAATCGATGACAAATTCCAATGCTGAAAAGAAACTTCGATACACATCCGAGCAATGATTCGAGATTTTTTATGTTTTGTGGCCTTTGCATTAACTTTCCCCCCAATCTGAGATATTTGACAACCACACCAGCCCGACAGCATAACCTCAACAGTAGGTTACTATGGTTTTTCTGCACTGTAGTCATGCAAATATACTGGATAATATGGTGGATAAGTTGGAGAAATATGCAAATCACTTGGAGGAAGTGGTGGAGGAGAGGACCAATCAGCTCACAGCAGAGAAGGCCCGGGCAGACAAGCTTCTGTCCAGCATGTTACCAAGGTACCGGATGTTTCTGCAGCAAATGATAATCACGCTGTCTCACTCAGGAGTTTATGGTATCCCATTCAAACCGGAGATCGTGGTGCAAACAGGTGAATGGGCTTCCATGACCACACCCCTTCGCCTTCAGTCAGGTGTGTCGCTTTGCTCGCCGCAGGTACATCGCAGATCAGCTGATGTCGGGGAAATCAGTGGAGCCGCAAAGCTACGACATGGTGAGCTTGTTTTTCTCCGACATCGTGGGCTTCACCTCCATGTGCTCCATCAGCTCAGCGATGGAGGTGGTCACTTTCCTCAACGACCTCTACAGCCTGTTTGATGACATCATCAAGATATACGACGTCTACAAGGTGAGCGGCGCTCTGACTACATCGATGATAAAAGGAACCCTGGCGACCAGAACGTCATTTTCCTAAATCATCAGTGTTTTTACCAGCTACATAAGAACCATAATAAAATCCCTCAAAATATCTTAGTTTGTATAAAATTTGAAAAAATATTTTCACCTGTAGGCCGCCATTGTTGTTTACGCCGCAATAACGTCTGGGTAGTGACGTCATATGGTTGCTCCGGGCTCGATCTCATACAGGATCATATAAGTCCTGGAGCCAACTTCAGTGATTTCCAGAGGAAGTTTTGTGGGTTTGTGTTGGAAAATAGTCGGCACAGCATTTGGCTTTAGTCTCCGTTTATAATGAGCCACACCTGTCAGCTCTTTCATCAGCATGGGCCGGCTAAATGCAGCAAATGCTTCTGGGGAGAAGTGGCCAGAACATAGCCGCGGCTCCATGGGAAGTTGTTTACGCCCACAAGCCATTTCCCACAACTTCCTTCTTTTCTTGTCTTTTGGGAAGCTGTGCAGACTAACATCAGTCTCCTTGTTTCCTTTGGACTGAAAGTGCAGTGACTTAGATCTCATAATTTTGACTTTTTATCTCAAATTATTGACTTGTATCCCAAATTGGGCTCTTAATCTCATAATTCTGACTTTTTCCCATGATTTTGACGTTTTTATCCCCCCAAAAAATCAGCATTTTGTCTCTGAATTTAAACTTTTTCATCTTAAATTATTGACATTTATCTCATATTAAAAACTTTTTTATCCTAAATTATTGACCACTTATCTTACAATTTTGAATTTCTTTTTTTATCTCCAATTTTTGACTTTTAACTCAAAATTTGGATTTTTTTTATCTTACGATTTTGTCTTTTTTTCCCCAAAACTTGACATTTTGTCTCAGAATTTCAACTTTGATATCTCAGGTTATTGACCTTTCACCCAAAAGCAGCCACATGTGGCATTATTATGTTTTTTTCCCTCCTCAAACCTCGTGACTTACGGCGACTAGTAGTGAGGAAACGGCCAAATCCAGATGCACCAAGCAACCAATCTACGTCATCAACCCAGAATGCATTGCTGCAGTAAACCAATGGCTGTGCCCGAAGGATAGAAACTGTGTTTTAAACTGTATTTTTTTTAAAGAAAAACCTATTTGTTATGTCTTTAACAACAAATTCTAGTTTGAGACAAACATTTAAGCAGATTCATGACTGTTAGTCCTTACAGTCGGGGTTCACTTTAAAAATTGGCCCTGCTGCTACATAACTATGTGAGAAAATTCAATATGAAAGTTTGCATGAACAGGCAGGAAAGACACTGAAAAAGCTTTGCGCTCGTTTGTGGTGAAGTTAGAGTCAATGTGACTCTTATTTTCTCAACTGTTCCAGCATCTCTTTTTCAAAACAAAGAAACAAAAGAAACCGAACTTTTGAGACCAAACCCTGAGCTTGAAGAAAAGATGCTGCCGTGTTTGGTGATGTTTCCTAAATGCTCGATCTCACCGAACAAAGAAAAACCCTTCAGAGATGATGACGGGATGCAGAGAGGAAGCCAGAAAAACATCGATACCAAACGTCAGGAAGAATAGAAACAGTGAGAAGTCGTCACAGGAGAGAAAAAGGCAGAGATGGAAGTAAAATAAAGCTTTTCTTTGCTGAAGGGAGACAATCGACAACCAGGGGAAGAAAGTTGTGATGAGATTAGATTCAGTGAGGCAAAATTGAAAATGTGCTTTTTCACATTTCTCACGGGAGGTCGGGATCAGAGCGAGAGGAAAACAAAAACAGGAGGAGAAACTCTGGAGTGTGAGTGTGTGACTCCGTTCATTTAATGCCTGATGAGATTAATGATGATAAATGACTGATAATGTGAGACACTTCATATTTGTTCAAGACGAGCGTGAAAGAGTCATGTTTTAATCATTAAAGTCAGTGGAGGGAGGAAAAGAGGAATATTAGTTTGAGAATCGTTACCACGCGAGGTGTATTTACTCAGCACTATTTACTCACACACACACAAACACGACAAACACACACAACAAACACCCTGAGTGTGTTAATGAAGCCGTTCTGTTTGCAGGAATTCATCGTGAACTCTGTGACGGAAAATAAAGCTGATTCTCAGAGTCTGAACTCAACACTTTGGTGTAGAAAATGTCATGACAGTTTCAGCAGAAACGACCTCGAGGTGCTTAAAGTTGAAAATGCTGACAGGAAATGCTAATTTGAGGGGGAAAAAGTTCAGTTTAACATTTGGGTCAATGACAAATAGAGGGTCTAAAAACTTATTTTCAAAAAGTTCTTTGAGAATGGATAAAAACATATTTCTGAGTGAAGAATTATGTTTTCTAACAGATTTCAGTAGTTGACCAACATTTCAAAGATTTTAGGTTCATTATTTTTTAGTATTTTTAATTTGAGCACCCAAAAATGTCAGGTGGTGCAACCAAATATATGAAAATATATTTATATGTTCCTGTTATTTTTTCTGTGTGAAATTATTGGCAAGTATCTCTCAAGTGTCTGTAGTGACTCATACATTTTCATTTTGTGTGTTTCATTTNCCCAAAAACTTGACATTTTGTCTCAGAATTTCAACTTTGATATCTCAGGTTTCACCTTTCACCCAAAAGCAGCCACATGTGGCATTATTATGTTTTTTTCCCTCCTCAAACCTCGTGACTTACGGCGACTAGTAGTGAGGAAACGGCCAAATCCAGATGCTCGGCACCAAGCAACCAATCTACATCATCAACCCAGAATGCATTGCGGCAGTAAAACAATGGCTGCGCCCGAAGGATAGAAACTGTGTTTTAAACTGTATTTTTTTTCAAAGAAAAACCAATTTGTTTTCTTTTAACAACAAATTCTAGTTTGAGACAAACATTTAAGCAGATTCATGCCTGTTAATCCTCACAGTCGGGGTTCCCTTTAAAGCTCTTAAATTCTGGGTCTCTTTCAAAGGTGGAGACGATCGGTGACGCGTACATGGTTGCCAGCGGTTTGCCCATCAGCAACGGTAACCAACACGCTTTAGAGATTTCTATGATGGCTTTGCATTTCCTGAGCGCCATCAAAGTCTTCAAGATCCGACACATGCCGTCAGAGAGTCTGGCCATTCGCATCGGGATACACTCAGGTGACGCACGAAACACTGAGTTAGATTTAGTAATGAATCACAAACTAGATTAAATCACAATGTTCTAATGGCAGACAGTAAAATACTTCTTTGACCTCAAATGTGTCAGAAAATACCAGAAAAAACTTTTTGTGGTGATGTTTTCTGCTCTACACCAGTGTTACTCAACCAAAGAGACAAACTGTTGTAAAATACTTTCGCAAGGGAAACAAAAACAGCAAGAAGCAGAAATAAAAATAAGTTTCAGGTGGCCAAATCGGTCAAAAAGCAGCAAAAATGGATGAAAACATGGAAAATATTTGGACAATAGCAAAAAATGGATCATAAAGGGGGGAAACTGGGCAAAAATGGGGACTGGGATAAAAGCAGTCACAGGCAATAAACGGGTTTTGAGTTTTATTTTCCGTGAGCCATAATCATCAACATGTAAAAAAATAAAAGCTTGAAGTTATTAACTGTTGTATTATGAGTGTGTATAATATATGAGCTTCACTTTCTGAAATGAGTCACCAACAATATTGAACTTCTTGAATGGTTTAAATGTATCTATTTATGCAAACAGAGTTTTCTCACTGTATTTTTTTCTTAACAAAACAAATCCTCCTTTTCTCCCTTATGTTTTTATTTTTCTTATTCCAAATCACAAAAACAAAAAAAATATTATCCCCTATAATTTAGCAATTGATAACAAATTTGCCACACGGATCAAAACAGCTTTTCTCTTTTAAAAGTTATTTTTTCCTTGATTTATTTACCTAATATGAAGCCTTTTTTTTTAACAGAGCGATTAACTGTTTGTGTTTAGCAAGACATAAGATGAAAACCTAAAATAATCACACAGTAAATCACTATTAGATTCAGCCCTATTGTAGGCTTATTTCTTTAAGTTTGAGAAAATTAAACACATGAATGTTTTATTGTTTTCTGTGTCGTAGGTCCGGTGGTTGCTGGTGTGGTGGGAACCACGATGCCTCGTTACTGTCTCTTTGGCGACACGGTGAACACGGCGTCTCGAATGGAGAGCAACAGTCTACGTGAGTGATGTTAGAGTCGTTTTCACTGATGCTCTCCTCACATTTGCTATTTATTTTTCCACATTGAGCTTCTCATTGAGGCTTATGGAAGAGCAGGGGGCTCCCAGAACAGAGTTTACCACCAAATTTAATGTATTCAATCCAAATATATACGGGTCAATGACGTGGCGTCCCTTTTTTGTGTCTGAGTGCAATATTTCCTTCCATCATGAATTGAGTATTTCATCACATGTATTTCTTTATTCTATGAAACCTGTGTTATTTGAACACATCTTTAAACTTTTAAAATATAACATGTTTTTTTGTGTTTTGGTTCCTCAAACCCCCAAAATGTCAGGTGGAACAACCGTCCTGACAAGTATCCACAGTAATTAAACTCTAAAAATTGAATGTCAGTTATTGTAAATGGAAATTAAAAATACAGTGGCATTATTTTATGTTTGAACCTTTTTAAATAAAACATTCTTTGCAAATAAAAAGAATTTTAAAGCTGTTGAGAAATTTAAAAAACTTTTGTCCTGTAATTTTCACCTTGTCAAATGTCAGGGTGGTGCAACCGTAACATTAGACTTTTATTTTAAAGTGAAGAGAATAAAACAGGAAACAGGAAACTGCATCAGCCAGAGGAGCCCAAATGACATTTGTGACCAAGTGGAAAAGTTTGTAGATTTCTCTGAAATACTGATAAAAAAGGTTTTTTCACTTCATTGGTGACTGGAACAATTTCCATGTCAGGTGGNCCACCTGACATTTTTGGGTGCTCAAATTAAAAATACTAAAAAATAATGAACCTAAAAACTTTGAAATGTTGGTCAACGACTGAAATCTGTTAGAAAACATAATTCTTCTCTCAGAAATATGTTTTTATCCATTTTCAAAGAACTTTTTAAAAATAAGTTTTTAGACCCTCTTTTTGTCATTGACCCAAATATCTCTTGGACTGATCTAAACATCACTGAGTTACCTCTCACTCCCGTCTGTATTTCCCACACAGCCCTGAAGATCCACATCTCCCAGAGCACGGCTGACATCCTGGTGCAGGAAGGATCGTTCGAGCTGGAGGAAAGAGGAGAAATCGAAATGAAGGTGACTTGAATCTGCATGTTGCTTCACAACGACCTATTCATGAACAGTTTGAACTTGTTTGTTTGACCTGTGCATGTTTACTTTCGTCACAGGGGAAAGGAAGTCGCAAGACGTACTGGCTGTGCCACAAACACGGGTTTAATCCTCCTCTCATGGCTCTGGGCTCTCTCACCCATGACAACCTCAAACCACAACCAGAGGTGCGGTTAACACATCCAGAGTTTAAAGAAACAACCAGCACACACAGAATATCTCACCAACACTGTTTGATAAAGCATCTTGAGTCGTTGTGTATTAGGGCGGAACGATTTATCATTTCCTGATCGAAATCGCAATTTCTGACATCATGATCATGTGATCGCCAAAGCTGCGTTCTTTTTTTGCTCCTGACTGACCCAGGATCTGTTGTCACTTGTTTTACACACACGTCCTTTAAGTGTAAGACTAATGGAAAAGATCCTTTTTTCCTTGGGATTGCTGACTTTTGTTTTAAATTTTTGTTAATATTGCTTTTTGAACTTAAACTTAAACTCATTAAATTGTTTTGTATTTAATCTTCTTTCACTTAACACAACGAAGGATATTTTGCAAGACATTATTTTTAAAAGTTAAGAGTCAAAGATATCTCTTTTTGTTTTCCAGTCTTTAAAACTACAAATACAATTGAAAAAAGTCCCGTTTAGAAATGGAAAGACTTGTATTTCAAGGTCAGAAATTCGACTATTTATCTCAAAATCTTGTTTTTTAATCTCAAAACTTGAACCTTGAACGTGAAAGTTTAGACTTTTTTCACATAAAGTTAACGTAATTTCTTAAAAGTTGGACTCTTATCTCAAAATTTTGACTTTTTTTCCTCAGAATTTTGTCTTTACTTCTCAAAATTTCCACTTTTTTTCGTAAAATATTGACCTTTCATGTAAAAGTTAGAAACAATTCTTACCTTCAGTTTTCATCCTTATCTTGGAGTAAAAACTTTTGATGTTTTAATGGTTTGATGTAATTTTCTGTCAAGTTTTTACATGTTTTTACGTTTTGAAAACTTCACTGAAGCTTGATTTGAAGAAAATCGTGAATTGAATTGAATTGAAATCGCAATATCTGTCAGAAAAATCGCAATTAGATCTTTATATAAAATCGTTCAGCCCTAATGTGTATCATATTTTCACCTGTGTCTGTGACATCTTTGCTTCAGAAACTTGGACCAATCAGAGCTGGAGACAGAAAGACCCAGAAAACCGTGACCAAAGCTCACATGACAGACGGCACGATGACCGCCGTGCACATATGAAGACGAGGAGCATGAATGAAGTTACGTGTAAAAACTGTAACTGGACACAAACTGACACAAACTTTCATCCAGAAGTCAAGCAGCGTAATTGTATAGAAGGAAAAAGAGAGTAAATATAAGTTTTCACAGAAGAAGAAGGAAAGTAAACAAGACCAAGTGATTGTTTCATAGCTAAAGGTCCAGGGGTCAGTTTCACGAAGCAGGTTCAAGAAACTCTGAGTTAAACCCTGAACTCTGAGTTGATCTCTGAGATAGAAAACTCTGAATTTTTGGTTCCAGATCAGCAGATTTGAGTTTGTTTGATCAACTCGGAGTTACACGCGTGCACCGCTGTAAAAAGACAGCATTAGTGGAGCCCCGATTCGACGAGTCACCATGGCAACGGGGAAGCGGAGGGCGGCGTTTTTTTAACCCCGCGAGAACTGGAAATCCTAATGCGCTCATACAGAGAATTTTAACATGATTTTAGGAAAAAAAAGTGCAACAGCACAGCAGCTGCAAAAGAGAGGGAGACGGTGTGAGAGAACATCGCTGCTCTGGTCAATACGTAAGTTTAAATGTAGTCCAACAATCACAGTAATATTACAGGGAAAACTGCTGTAGATCATTCATTTATTTTATTTAGGTGCAATCCTGCGGGGGAGAAACGCACTCAGCTGAAACTTAAGATGAAATATAAGAACATTGTTCAAACAGGTGAGATCTCCACATAATCTCACGGTTTTACCTCATTTTGATCACGTTTTACATTGTAAAATAAATATTACGTGGCTTTTTGACTGTGCAGTTGTTTTATCTCCATCATAATGTTTACACACATAAATGTCGTCTCAACCTGCAGACAGTTGCCTTGCATCTCCGATATTATTAAAAAAAAAAAAAAAAAAAAACCTGCCATTTACAAAATATTGGTGCACAATTCACAACATCTGCTGGGATGTGAGAGACTACAGCTGGTAATGTTGCAAATGTAAAGACGGATTATTGTGTCTGTAAATGATGGACTGTGATGTGAAACGTTTAAAAAAGAACGAGAATTGTCTGGAAATGTCAGAACATCCATGCGCGCTCTGATGATTATCTCCCGAGAAATATTAAAAATATTAATATTGATAATGCTGCACCTTCATCAACGAGTTCATTGTCAAAAGTTCATGCTACGTTTGTGACAAAAGTGGACTTGTATGTTTCTTAAATAACAGACAGCAGAGCCGTGTTACGCCAAAACTCGCCGCTGACTGAAAGAATGAGGAAATCAAACATGGTGTGTGGTTGAAGGAGGTTGGAGACAGAGAGAAACTCCAGGTTCATTCACAAAAACCTGGTTCGTTTCACAGCCTCTGTTACTACGGTAACTGACCAAGAGCTGAAGTTACCTCTCTCTGTGAAACAGGTTAGAGTTTCCCCTCTTTCTCTGTTTGAGTTACCTCCATTTGTGAAACTGAAAATTCAGAGTTTCCTTCATTTCAGGGTTAGACTCAGAGTTTTCACTAAACCTGCTTTGTGAAACGGACCCCTGAGCTTTAAAGTCATTTGTGTTTTTTTTTTGTTTGACACATAAACAATCTTGAGAGAATTTATCTGTACTGACAAAACAGCTTTTTGTAGTGAAAAAAAAGAGTATAAAGAGTAAAAAATCTATACACTGGTGCCTAATTCACTACAGAAGGACTGAATATTCTGGTTTTATATCCGCAGATTTCTTTCAAACTACTAATTTATTTATAAGTCAGAACAAAGAAGAAACAAACAAAGGCAAAGAAGGATTTAACAGTCATTTTTTGCAAGAACTACATCTGTTTATTATTATTATTATGAATATATTGAAGCTGCTATTTAACTTTAAGTAGAGTCACTTAAGAGAGAGAGAGTGTTTATGTTTAATTTCTGCCACGTGTTGTCATTTTTATTTCCGTCTGTTTTTAAATTCTGCACTCAATAAAGTTATTTATTAATACACAACATTCAAAGAAATGTGCTCAAAAGCAGTTTTTTAGGGGAGTTATCTTTATTAGAGCTGGGTTTTGTTATATCACAGTAAAAGATAAACAGCTGATGAAGATGTTAAAACATATCTTTGACAGAATAGGACGAGTGTTTATTTAACGTGCAGGGAAATTGTCTTTAAAGCTGTAGTTTTTACGATGATGTGAATATTAAATCACAGCTCAGGTTCATCAGCACCACCATCAGGAGGAAAAGTGACACATCTGTGAGGGAAGAAAAACTGTTCAATAACTCAACGAAGAAGAAAAACAAATCAGCGTCAGACTTCAATAAATCTAATATCACAAAACGGGTCAGTTTACCTTTTATCTGTGCGTTGTTGAGCGATGTGTTTCCTGTCGAGACGAGGAGAGAAAAACAGGATTAGAAGTTGTAAAATGACGACAAACAGAGTGAATCTGATATGGTTTCATTCTGATATGGAATGAAATCTAAGCAAGTGTTTACGTTTCTTTTAGTAGAAAATATCTTTTAAGACTTTTATGTATAAAATGCTCATTATGAGTAAAAAAATCTACAGACTGGATACAATTCTTGAAATTGGCGTAATAACTTAGTGCAAGAACATTTTTCTCACCCTATTGGCAGATACTTTTTTCCTCTTTTCAAGCCACAACTAGACACAAGACATTTTTTTGGACTCATATTGAGTCAGAAAAGACACTTTTTCCAAAAAATAAGATATCAACACTTGTTAAGATTTCAGTTTTTTGCAGTGTCTGAGTTGCTTGTAAAACAAATCTGCCAACGAGGTAAGAGAAAAGTTTCTTGTTTGAAGGCACAAGAAACTTTATGAGCAAAATTGTCTTACTCCATTGGCAGATTTATTCTTTTAGTTATTACGAGCAATTCACAGTCTTGTCTTTATATGACTTGAAATTAATTTTTTCTTGACTTGTCAGTTAAATGTGGCTCATATCAAGAATAATATTTACTTAAAATAAGACAAAAATTTGCTTAGATTTTAGTTTTTGTCATGTAAAACTCTCTAATCTGTATTAAATCTCACCTGTTTATGAAATAACTCCTTCAAAAGTTGGATTATTGTGTTAGACGTGTAGTAAAATGTTCCCTCAGGTGAGACTGAGAGCGCAGACGTCCAGTGAATCTGATATGGTTTGAATTTCAACATGTGCTTTAAATTTATCAACATTTTTATACTTTAATCTCAGAGTTCCAGCTTTTTTTTTGTCAGAATTTTGACTCTTAATTTAAAAAAAATCAGATTTGAGACTGAAGTTTACTTGTAAAAAGCCAGAATTATGACTTTGATAGAAGAATTTTGACATCTGAAAACAGGAATGTAGGTTTAATATCATAGTGCTAAACCTTTTCTGATCATTCTGGCTTTGTTTTTTTGGCTCTATCTTCACGATTCAGACTTTTCTGATGATAATTTCCACTGCAAAAATCATGAAATCTAAGCAAGTGTTTACGTTTCTTTTAGTAGTAAACGTCTTTTTAGACTCAATATGAGCTACATTTACCATCCAGGACCAGAAACACATCTTATTTCAAGTTATTTAGACACAAAAATGGCATCTGCATCGCTTGTAATGAGTCAAAAAATCTGCCAATAGGTTTAGAAAAATTAGCTTGTTGAGTTCCTTGAAAGTACAATTATAACTTTTTTTCTTACCTCATGGACAGATGCTTTTTTCCTTGTTACAGATAGTACAGATGTCATTTTTGTCTTGAAATAACTTGAAACAAGACATTTTTCTGGGCTGGTCAGGTAAATGAGACTCATGTTAAATCTAAAAAGACACTTTTTCTTAGAGATGAGACATTAACGCTTGCTACGATCTCAGTTTTTGCAGTGGACTTCATCTCCAAAAACATGTAACCCCTTCAAACTTGACTGAAAGAAAACAAAGAAGGTTTGTTTTGGGTGTACTGTGCCTTTAAGTTGAAACTCAGCAGAAAGGATCCCTCCGCTCGGTTCCACCTTTGTCGGCGCTCTCCTCACAGAACACGGGCTCTGGAGAACAGAAAGAACATGAACTCAGGTTGATGGAGGATAAATCTCCGGGTTAAAAAACAATGAGATGAATGTTTCGCTCACGGGCAAACAGTTGAGTCTCTCCCCATCACAAACCGTCACCTCGCAGTGAAGCCAGACGGTGGAAACCTTCTCCAGCCGTTGGAAGCGGAAAGAGTTGAACTTGAACATGGAGCGGCTGTCTTTGGCGTTTTCAAATATGATCACGGTGATGTCGGAGGGGCAGCTGTGAGGAGATAAAACCTGGAGCCGTCAGAGGAACCGACTCCAAACCTCGGCATGTAACTTATGGCGCTTTTCCACTATGCAATTCCAGCTCTACTCTACTCGTCTCTACACGGTTTGGTTCTTCTCCTCTAGCCCGACTACAGACTCACGGTGGGCGTGGATCTTATAACACAGCTGCGCTAAAGTGCTGCGCAGAAGTGCGTGCATGTTCATCTATAACGCCACACAAACATCATTTTGTACTAACATATGTGCCACCGTGGTCTTTAAAGGAAAAACAAAGCTTTATAAAGATTTCATTAAAGTAATACAGCGGCTCAATGTCGGTCGTCATGACAACGGAGGTAAACAACAGCCTGGTGCTGCTGCACGTGGAGGAAAACGAAGGAGCTGCTTAACGACATCAACTCTTCCCTGGATCCAGTGAGATCACTTTAATTTTTGATTTTTGGGCCTGGTATAGCAGAGATTTGTTGTTGATCAATCATTCTTCTTTGAACTGGTTTTCCTTTTTGGTTCCCTGTGGATTAATGGACTGATTGGTGCTTAAAGACTCTCGTTTACCTCTTGTAAGTGATTTGTTCAGAGTCAGAAGCTGCAGAGACGACATTCTCTGACCAATGAGTGACCGGCAGACCGTCCACGTCACCTTTTAGTATCGGCTTTACTCGCTTAGAACCAGGGTAGAGTAGGTACTAAAAACTGGCGTCTGCCGCGTAGTACCGCGCTAATGGAAACACAACACAAACCGGGTAGAGGAGAGTAGAGTAGGGCTGAGACGAGTCAGTGGAAAAGGGCCATTATTCTCCTTATTGTTGTGTGAAAAACCTGCAACAATACCTGTTGAGGATGAGACTCCACCTCTTCTTGTCTGTGGAGTAAGGAGTGGGAGTGGCCCAGCAGTTATTTATCACAACTTTAAACCTGAAAAGCAAATAACAACATATAAATTAACGCCTATTGAAATTATAACAATATATAAGGAACTTTTTATCATCAATGTGTCTCGTGTACACATGTACGACGGAGTATTAGGGCCACATTGAGAAAAGAAAATGAGGGGAGGAATTTTTTCCCCCTCTCCCTCACCCAGTCGGTAAAGTCGAAATGTTGAGAATAAAGTTGAAATATAATGTCGAGAATAAAGTCGAAATGTCGAGAATAAAGTTGAAATACGATATTTTGACTTTACTCTCAACATTTTAACTTTATTCTTGACATTTCAACTTTATTCTCAACACTATATTTCGACTTTATTCTCGACATTTCAGCTTTATTTTTGCCATTCGACTTTATTCTCGACATTTCGACTTTACTGACTTGATGAGGAGGAGGAAAAAAAATTCCTCCCCCCGTTTTTTTCCTCCTCCTCATGGCCCCAATACTCCGCCGTACACATGAGCAATTTGAAGATGATGTGAAAAAACTGTGGGACAAATTCATACAAATCCATACCCTATAGATCGTCAAAATCCAACATTTGGGTAAATGTGTGAATGTACCTGTTACTGAGTCCTTTTGCTTCAATTCCCATAAAAACTTCAGAGCCGATCTCAGACGTGTCGATGACGTAAGGAGCATCTTTGGCGTACAGGAACTTAGAGTTCTATAAAGTATGTGTAAAAATGTTAAAATTTCATTGATGATCTACGTCTGCAGGACTGAAATTTAGTGTTTTCAGAAAAATTGTCTTATCATTCTTGAAAAGAGCCTTGTTCAACCGACAAGTCCAGAAACTTGTCTTATTTAAAGACAAAAATGAAATCAAAACAAGTGTTTATGTCTTGTTTTTAGTAGAAAATGTCCTTTCAGACTCAATTTGAGCCACTTTTACCTCCCTACATCAAAAACATGACTTATTTCAAGATATTCAAAGACAGAAATTATGTCCAAAAAGCTCATTATGAGTAAAAAAATCTACAGACTGGATACAATTCTTGAAATTGCCATAATAACTTAGTGCAAGAAAATTTTTCTCACCCTATTGGCAGATACTTTTTTCCGCTTTTCAAGCCACAACTTGACACAAGACATTTTTTTGGACTCATATTGAGTCAGAAAAGACACTTTTTCCAAAAAATAAGACATTAACACTTGTTAAGATTTCAGTTTTTTGCAGTGTCTGAATTGCTTGTAAAACAAATCTGCCAACGAGGGAAGAGAAAAGTTTCTTGTTTGAAGACACAAGAATCTTTATGAGCAAAATTTTCTTACTCCATTAGCAGATTTATTTTTTACTACGAGCAATTCAGACCTCATTCTTGTCTTTATACAACTTGAAATTACATTTTTCTGGACTTGTCAGTTAAATGTGGCTCATACACTGTAAAAACTGAAATCTAAGCAAGTCATTCTGTCTTATTTGTGGTAAAAATTGTCTTATTGTTCTTAATTTGAGCCACATTCACCAGACCAGGTCAAAAAAATGTCTTATTTCAAGTTTTTTAAGACAAAAATGAGGTGTAAATTGCTTGTAACAAGTCAAAAAAATCAGCCAATGGGATAAGACGAATTCTCCCGGGAAGTTTCTTGAAATTAGAAAGATGTCTTAAAACAAGAATCTTTTATCTTATCCCATTGGCAGATTTTTTTTTGTACTTGTTACAAGAAATTGATGCCTCATTTTTGCCTTTAAAAACTTAAAATAAGACGTTTTTATGACCTTGTTTAGTAAATGTGGCTCAAATCAAGAATAATAAGACAAATTTGACTAAAAAATAAGACATAATGACTCGCTTAGATTTCAGTTTTTGCAGCGTATCAGAATATTTACTCAAAATAAGACAAACATTTGCTTGGATTTTAGTGTTCGTAGTGTGAAACTCTCTAATCTGTATGTAATCTCAGCTGTTTATGAAACAACTCCTTCAAAAGTTGGATTATTGTGTTAGACGTGTGGTAAAATGTTCCCTCAGGTGAGACTGAGAGCGCAGACGTCCACTCACCGTAAACACGCTCATAGATAACTGTGATCTAAACGTGCCTAAACTCCCGTTGTTGACATAAACTGTCGCCACTCTGGAAAAAGCAGAGGGTTTAGTAAAAAAGCTGCAAGTCTTTGGGTCAGAATGCACAGATCTTCCACTCGGTGACTGCGGACGCTGCAGCTCCAGGATGGATGCTTACCTTTGGCTGAAGACGGCGTTGTTCACCAGGTACGCAGCTCGGTACACGCAGCTGAAGGTGTAGTTCACCGGCTGGTTTCTGACCGTCAGAGACGTATCGTTGGACACGATGGAGTTGTAGAAAATGTATTTGGGGTCTTTACCCGGCATGAACTGTGGAGAGATCACAGCTTTAAAACCCTTTTTCGTACCATGATTTAAAAGCAGGTTCAGAAATGTCTCACCTCAGACTGGGTGCCGCAGTACGAGTGGTTTTTGGGCGTCAGGTCTGAGATGATGAAGCGGTAATAACCCGGGCTGTGCATCCCCGTGTAACAAACGCCACCCAGAGACAGCTGGTCGATCTCCCAACCGTACGGACACTCAGGGACGTTTGCGATGATGGCGTTTGGGAAACATGACACCATGACGTAGTCTGAGAAATTAGACACAAGAAGAAGCATGATTCACTGTTTCTGAGTGTCTAAAAACTTATTTTTAAAAAGTTCTTTGAAAATGGATAAAAACATATTTCTGAGAGAAGAATTATGTTTTCTAACAGATTTCAGTAGATGACCAACATTTCAAAGTTTTTAGTTTCATTATTTTTTAGTATTTTTAATTTGAGCACCCAAAAATGTCAGGTGGAGCAACCAAATATATGAAAATATATTTATATGTTCCTGTTATTTTTTCTGTGTGAAATTATTGGCAAGTATCTCTCAAGTGTCTGTAGTGACTCATACATTTTTATTTTGTGTGTTTCATTTCTTTTATTTGTGAATAAGATAAATAATTTGATGTTAAAATAACATTTCACATTATTACATTGGTTGTACCACCTGACATGGAAATTGTTCCAGTCACCAATGAAGTGAAAAAACCTTTTTTATCAGTATTTCAGAGAAATCTACAAACTTTTCCACTTGGTCACAAATGTCATTTGGGCTCCTCTGGCTGATGCAGTTTCCTGTTTCCTGTTTTATTCTCTTCACTTTAAAATAAAAGTCTAATGTTACGGTTGCACCACCCTGACATTTGACAAGGTGAAAATAACGGGACAAAAGTTTTTACATTTCTCAACAGCTTTAAAATTCTTTTTATTTGCAAAGAATGTTTTATATAAAAAGGTTCAAGCATAAAATAATGCCACTGTATTTTTAATTTCACTTCTTATTTGACACTTTTGGACCATTTTTTGATACCTTCTCTCTATTTTCCAGGCTCACTCCAAATTTTCTTGCCATTTTTTTAACCCTTTTTGCCACTTTTGTAAAAAACTGACTTTTTTCCAGGTTTAATCCCAGCTTTCTTGCCATTTTTGTTAACCATTTTTTATCCCTTTTCACTGTTTTCCGTCATTATTTCCACCATTTCTGCTACTTCCAGAATTTTTTAAAGTTTCTTCCAAAATTTTGCTTGCGAATTTTTGTGCTTTTTTGTTACTTTTTGAGAATTTCCACATCTTATCCCAATTTAAAGGCCAAATTTTGTTGCTTTTTGGTAGTTTTACTACCTCAGACTAAGGTTTATTGCTACTCTTTGCTGTTTATGCTTCTTTTTACCCCTTACATTGCTTCTTTTGTAAAGGAATTTTACAACAGTTTGTCCAGCCCTATTAATAACCGTGTCTCATGCCCGATATTTCATCAAGTCCTCTGGCTTTTCCTTTTTGTGGTCGATCCCCCTTTAACCTATATTGTGTTCAAATATCAGACACACTTTTTGAAGTAGATGTTTTATGTTTTCCACTGGTGTCACTCAACCAAAGAGCCAAATTTTTGAAAACTGCTTTTGCAAAAGAAATCAATCTAAGTGGTGAGAAGTAGTAAAAAGGGCAGGAAGTAGCAATAAAAGTAAGTTTAAGGTGGCAGAAATGGTCAAAAAGCAGCAAAAATTGGCAAGAAAACTGGGAGAAAACTTAAAAAGTAGCAAAAAAAAGAGTGAAAAGTGACTACAATGGGCAAAAAGCAGTTACTAGCCGCAAAAAAATGTGTCATGGGTTGTTGGGTTGTAATTAATGTCAATGTTCATTTCCAAAAATGTGTTTGCTTAACAACACATGAAACAGAGAACACCTAAAATTATTGAAATTGCAATCTTGAAATTTGATTCTTTTGCCAATCGAACAGCCCTTCCCTTAAATTGGTGTCATATCTTTAACAGACTAACAGGAAGATGCACCGTTACCTGCTTTCTGAGGCACACATGTCCACGCAACAGGCAAAAACATGAGTAACACACCAACAGAGGCCATTCTGTGACTCTGCAGAAACAGATTAAAGAATCAAACTTAAGCAAAGAGAAAAATGTGAATCAAATACTGAAGAACACAAGTGAGGAGATGTCGTTGAAGTCTCACCTTTCAATGATCCAATATCAGACGATCATCATGATTTCTCCTGCACAGAAACTCTACGACGACGGAGCGTGACAGCGTCAGGTTTTATACCGTCACAGGTGTAAGTGTCCGACTCCCCTCGGTGGATCCAGTTTAAGAGTCTTTTGTGGAGCGGCTCACAAAAACTCTCTGTGCTGCTCAGACATTGACTTTTAAATGACCAGAGTCTCCTGGGGTTCAGTTTGAAGCTGGACATTCAGGAGATCTTTCTATTCTACATGTTGAAAATCAAACATTCAGAGTTGGTTGGAAAGCAAGTTTGATGTATGAGAATCTTTGTCGGTTGGTTTGGTCCCAGAGACTTTGCTGAGAAAATGACAAATAGTCACCAAAACGTGTAAAAAGGAGATACAGACATGAAATTGTAAATGTAAAAAATGGCTTTTTCGACTCAGAGTTGCTATTAATGGATCTCAAGAACAGATCAGGGAGTTTCCCCAAATTATAATCTGACCCAGAAACATCCCGTCCTTTAACGTAAACCTCTCATACACACTTTTAAATGGGTCACAGCTTCTTTCTTTACCCATCAGCCCAGCTGCCTCTCTCTTTGTCTTTTTAACCAAAGAGGACAAATTATTAGGAACAGAAAACCATTTAAAGAGCTAAATAGTGCAAACAGACGTGTATAGATAACGTTATAATGTGATTGTAGTCGAGATAAGAGCAGCACACACTGGTATCTACTGTCTGTGTGGCCTCTTTCAGAAATATAAGGTTTCTCTGTGTCGTTTAGCTTTTTTGGACTCGAGTGGATTTCAGATCTCTGGTATCTTATTTTATTCAGTTGTGCTCATAAGTTTATATACCCCGGCAGAATTCATGATTGCTTGGCCTCAAAAAAACAACCTTTCTATCACTCATGGTTAGTGGTTGGGTAAAGCCATTTATTTACAAACAACTGTGTTTACTCTTTTTAAATCGTAATGACAACCGAAACTTCCAAAATGACCCCGATCAAAAGTTCACAAGCGTGTATTTCCCCCTTTAACATCAACGACAGCTTGAAGTCTTTGGTGCTCGTTGTGGATGAGGGTCTTTATTTTCTCAGATGGTAAAACTGACCATTCTTCTTGGCAAAAAGCCTCCAGTTCCTGTAAATTCTTGCTCTGTCTTGCATGAACTGCAGGTTTGAGATCTCCCTAGAGTGGCTCAATGATATTGAGATGGCCACTCCAGAACCTTCACTTTATTCTGCTATAACCAATGACAGGTTGTCCAGGTGGTTATAGTTTGTGCCTTTAAGCCTTTAAGATTTTAAGGTGTGGTGTTGTATATGTTTCGGTCATAAAATAAAAATAAGGCTCTTACTTCAGCATACAGGTTGAATTTATGTATTTAGAAGATTTGATTAACAATTGTAAATTCATTATAAGTTGTAAAATATCCCTGTCTTGGATGAACTGCAGGTTTGAGATCTCCCCAGAGTGGCTCAATGATATTGAGGTCAGGAGACTGAGATGGCCACTTCAGAACCATGTTGGAACGTCCAAGTACTTTTTTCGTCATTTGAATGGAGTCAAAAAGGCTGAAGAGCAAAGTATGATATCTAAATGAGGTTGCACATGCTGCCATGACAACAGTAAAGTTTGATATCTTTGCTGTTTTCAACATGCAATCAGAAACCTCCCAGCAAAGACTGAATGATGAGAGCTGTAAAAAGATCCCGGAGAGGTTAGACACTAATGTCCCCCACAGAACAATCCGAGTCACCCATCAATTGAAGGGGCAAGCTGCAGACGATTAGCATCAGAAAGGAGCTGCAGGGGAATTTGTAAGGAGCTGTCCAGAGAAGATAGCGATCAGTGAAGCAGTCAGGGGACAGCTAGCGTTACAGCATCTGATGATGCTAACAATGAGGAGCTGCCAGATTCCAACAGGTTAGGTAACGACGGCTCGAGATCCAAGAAACGTGCTCAGAGGAGGCGGAGGAGGACGGGTCAGTGGGTTCAAACGTGAGCTGGGAGTTAAACCTTCACCTTAGGAAACATTTCCTCTGTTTAGATCATGAATGAATCTGGAAATACATGATTGAACTCATTCAGGAACAACAGGAGCACTGGTGAAAACTACAGAGACACTTAAGTTCACTTCATCACCTGAGTGAGACCAGAACAGCTAAACAAGATTCTGGTTTGCATAACCATCCACACATCATTTTTACCATGACCGTACCAACCCAAGTTTAACCCATAGACTGTATAATGAGTGGACGTAACGACGTTCGGCTCAAACTGAAGCCTCCAGCAGATGCCCCGCCCCCTGGTGTCTGGCTGCAGTACAGGTCATAAGCCCCGCCCCCTGGTGTCTGGCTGCAGTATAGGTCATAAGCCCCGCCTCCCCATGTATTCCAGATATGAGCCGGGAAAACTTAAAAAAAGTACGATACCTCGTAGAAACGTTTCTCTCATCCTTACGCTAAGGTAGTATGATGATGTCATCTGGCTGCATGGTGTTCAGGTGTTTTTTTCCTGAGAAGTTAGTTTCTCATTCGTTGTTGGACGTTAAAAACCGTGATATAAGTTTCTTTTTACGATAGTTGACAGCTGCCGTTCGTGAGTAGTTTTTACCGGGGAAGAAACTTCGGGAAAGAGCCAAAAGGAGACTAAACCTTCTGAAGAGGAAGAAATAAATATTTTTATTTCTCTTTTTTACTTGGCTCCACCGGAAATTCTCTACTGTGCAGACTCTGGCTGCACAATGGCGGCTAGAGAAACGGGTTTTTTTGGCTTCAAAACCGTAGAACGGTGACAGGCGGAAGCACGCTGTCCATTCTATATACAGTCAATGGTTTAACCCAAGAGTTTTTGTTTGTTTGTCGAAAATGGAAGGTCGTATTATAAGCGGGTCTAGCAATTGGCCCATGCTGAGAGTTGTCTTGTGTTGTTACGACTGCAACAGCAAGAGGCAGCAGCTTTTGTGGTGTTGAATATTTATGTAACTTTCTCAGAATATAAACCACACAAGCAGCAAATCATTTTCTTCCAAACACTTTCTTTTTTCGTAATAACAGAAATTACATAGTGAGACTTTAAGATATATTTTTATTTTGTGAACCCAAGGGATTACTAAAGGCATAACAAAGATATGGCAGAAGAAACAGAAACATCATTAAGCTCAAACACAAACACACATACACGAGTGCTTTCATCAAAACGTACAAAATCAAACATTTAACAACAACACCACTGTAGAACTTTAACATAAAAACACCTTGATATATAAATTTGGGATATAGTACTTTATGTACAGTTATATACAATATATCTTTATAATAAATAGCTTAAATGTTGATGTCAGCTTCAAGCTTTGGGAGCTTGGCACGTCCAGTTCGGTCGTTCTGGACTGTAGGTGAAATCTCTCCTGAAATACAAAGACACTGAAGTTAGCCACAGAAATCTGGGAAGCACCATTTAGGTACAATTAAACTGGTGTTTTTATCCTTTTTTGACATCCTTTGCTGACCCCTGAGCTTTTTTTTTACCAACATTATGCCCCAAAAAAGTGATTTCAAGTCAAAACCTGTATTTGTTGGTTCCATCAGTTTGAAAAAAAATGTTTTTTTGAACGTTTCTCTCAGATAAACTGTCAAACCTGGCTCCCCAAGTGCATGAGGTTGTTTCTTGTCAATTCAATTTCAATTCAATTTATTTGATTAGCATTTAAAGACCACGCACAACAAATATATCATAGATCCAAATATCACATAATGGTTGAAGCTAATTGAAAGGGTGTAGGCTGAAGCTTAGGCTTATTTTGCCTACCCGTTTTGCAAAAAATTAAATTAAATTGAACAAATAAATGTAGAAATAAACTAAATTACATGGTCTGAGTAACACCATAAGTTTTCTTAATGGAGAAAAGATAAACATTTCAAAAACATATTATAGTGGTAAAAATAATCCAATGAAATCCTTAGCAATATTACAACCAAACACAACCCAAGTTCCAATATTTCGTTGTTGTTTTCCTCACATTTGATTTACATATTTTCTTATTACTTTGGTTTTAAACATGTTTTTAAATGAAGAAAGTGAATTACACATTTTTAATTCACTGTCACAACTATTTCATAAGTTTACACCTTTAACAGAAACACACCTCTGCTTCATATTAGTTCTTGTCTTCATTTTTTTAAAAACACCTTGTCCCCTCAAATCATACCGACTCTCTCTGGTTTCGAACAGCCTCTGAAAACTGCTGCAAAGTAAATTATTGTGTGCTTTATACATTATTTGTGCAATTTTTAATTCAACTAGATGATAAAATTTAAGGGTTTTTAAATTGATGAACAAAGCGTTTGTTGGTTGTAGGTAATGTGAGCGATTAATAATTCTGTCACTCACTCTCTCCGGTGTGTTGGGCCGTTTCCTCGGCACAGCAGCCCCTCATCACACGGGCAGATCTGGTTGATACTGAAGGCCAAACCGCCATCAGGAACATAACAGCCCTCGCCCCGGAGCAGCCGCCGCTTACACACCTGTTCGCCGTGGTGTCGGGCGCAGCACATGGATGCACCGCAGTCTCTGTCGACTTTACATCTCGCACCTGAAGGAAGGACGCAACTGTTATTTCACCCTCAAATTTACAAAAAAAGGCGCATTTATTCTTCCTGTTATCTGTTAATCTCTTTAACGTTTTACCTTCTTGTCCGTTAGGGATGCTGCGGTGACACTTTCCAAACATGCAGCTGAGTCCACGGACGCACTGAGCGTCTCTACGACAGTAGTGACCTTCTCCTCTCAGAGGAACACAGAGGCCAAAGTGTCGGTCACAGGAGAAGCCCCGCCCACAGGCTCTGTCATGGTCACATACAGCCTGCAAAACAAAAAGATACTTCAGAAAACTTTACAAATACTGACGCTGGAATAAAAAGCCATGCATTGAAACTGATTCTCCTGCATCAACAGTAAATACTTCAGAAATAAAAAACATTCTGCGGCAGATTTTCATGCAAGTTAAGGTGCAAAATCTAACTGAAACTTGTCTTATTATTCTTGATGTGAGCTACATTCTGTTGATAAGCCCAGAAAAATGTCTTACTTCAAAGTATTTGAAGACAAAAATGAAGTCTGAACTGCTTGTAACAAGTCAAAAAAAATCTGCAAATGGGATAAAAAAAAATCTTGTATGAGGATATTTTTCTTATCCCATTGGCAGATTTTTTCGACTTGTTACAAGCAGTTCAGACTTCATTTTTGTCTTTAAAGAACTTAAATTAAGAAATTTTTATGACCTGGTCTGATGTATGTGGCTCAAACCAAAAGAAATAAGACCATTTTTACTACAAATAAGACATAGTGACTTGCCTTAATTTCAGTTTTTGCAGTGTTGATCATAACAATAAAGTTTTTTTTTAATGCACAAGATTTTGTTGTATCTTACCGTAACAGGTTTGATGCCGGACGTGTTTTCTTTCAGTGCCTTTGCTCCTTCTTTTGGGGGGCTGTGAGGCATGTTGAGCATCCAGGCCCAAATACGAGCTTCAGCCATCGTGAAGCAGAGAAACACACAGAGCATCTGCAAATTCCCCCACATGTTCACGGACCGCAAAAATAAGAGCAAAAAGGAGCGAAAGGGTGGAAGAAAAGATCCAGATCCAAAGTTTTAAAGTCCAAGATGATGTTTCAGGGGATGAGGAGAAGAAATGGCTGCACTTTTATAGGTAGCAGAGGTTTTACCCCCCCTCTACCTGGCTGTTTGTCCAAGCAACAGGGTAGGAGGAGACAATTAGTTGTTAATGGATTAACTAAATTGCTGGGCCGCCCCCCGCAGACAGAAAATAGTGCTGAAATGACCAGTCATGGCCGTGATGGGCTGACAACAACTTCTCACAATGGAGCTGAGTCAAGCACCACCTCTGTGGGTTTATCTCCACCAGACGAACAAATGAGGAGGACAAAAGCAGACGAATGAATGACATGTTTCTCTCCTCGCTGACTGACGCTCCTGGCCCCCAAAACACCGACCTCCACTGCCCCACTGGCCTCCGCGCTTTCCCACTCCAGACCCCACGCTGGGAGCAATTTGCACAAGTGCAGCCTGCAGACGACCCCATGATCTCATTAAATGTAATTACCATCAGCCATTAGTTCTCAGGGGGAGACGGGGGGAGGGGGGGTGAGGCAGGGGAGACGAGACGCTGGAGGAGAAAATGATCATTTTTGCCCATTTTTGTACAAAGCGTCTTTTTTCCTGCAGGTGAAAACTCTCAAACCACTCACATCTGTGGTAAAATGTGAGAAAGTATACGAGTTCTAGTCGTCAGGTTGTTTGATTTAACTCGTTCACCTGAGTTTCTTCAACCATGCTGGTAGTAGGAAGGAAAATGGCTGGAAAAACTTTTTCTGCTTTGTCATCACTTCTTGTTTGAGGTTTCAGTGTGATGATGGTGGTGCAAAGTGCTAGAATATGCGTGTGTGGCTGTAAATCATTACCGCATCTTCTAGGAATGCCAAAACAGTCATAATTAAAAAACTGAGCATCAGCATGTGATGCTTAATAGGATTGAAAGCACTTTGTGCTACGTTAATTGTATGAAAAGTGCTTTATGGGTCAATGAGGTGACGTCCCCTTTTTTTGTGTCCGAATGCAATATTTCCTTCCATCATGAATTGAGTATTTCATCACATGTATTTCTTATTCTATGAAACCTGTGTTATTTGAACACATCTTTAAACTATTAAAATATAACATGTTTTTTTGTGTTTTGGTTCCTCAAACCCCCAAAATGTCAGGTGGTGCAACCGTCCTGACAAGTATCCACAGTAATTAAACTCTAAAAATTGAATGTCAGTTATTGTAAATGGAAATTAAAAATACAGTGGCATTATTTTATGCTTGAACCTTTTTAAATAAAACATTCTTTGCAAATAAAAAGAATTTTAAAGCTGTTGAGAAATNAATGTATGAGTCACTACAGACACTTGAGAGATACTTGCCAATAATTTCACACAGAAAAAATAACAGGAACATATAAATATATTTTCATATATTTGGTTGCACCACCTGACATTTTTGGGTGCTCAAATTAAAAATACTAAAAAATAATGAACCTAAAAACTTTGAAATGTTGGTCAACTACTGAAATCTGTTAGAAAACATAATTCTTCACTCAGAAATATGTTTTTATCCATTTTCAAAGAACTTTTTAAAAATAAGTTTTTAGACCCTCTTTTTGTCATTGACCTTTATACATAAAGGTTTGATTTGATGACACCATAGTGGGAGGAGATGAAGGTCATTTGAAGACCAAGATTTCATAAATATGACTCATGGGTGTCACTTACTTCAGCTCTGCTCCAATAGAGCAATGGAGATGTTAAGATAATAGTTGTGGCTTAGCATTTCAACATTAGGTCTTTCATTGACTCTTTCCTGCAGGGAAGCACTTAATGTTGAAATGCAACACCTTAGCATTTAAACAATAAGCTTTTCCTGCAAAGAAATGCAGATAAAAGTTGTAAACTATAACCGAAGAATGTTGTGTTCTCATTAAGTACCCAATGTCTGGAATATTGTGTAATTGTAATGACATTTTTCTATGGCTCCAATAGAAAAAAAATGTGGAAAAAACAATTAAATAGAAAGAAAATTGCAGAAAATCAAGCCCATTTTATGACGACTAAAATCTCATTTATCCCAGCATAATTCACATCTCCTCAGTCACAGACAGTTCAGATAGTGACGCAGATATATCAGGTAGTTCAGGCCTTATCAAAACAGACTAACACAGACTAATGACGTAATTAGGGGTCAATTAGTGGATACAATAGCAGAAAGTGGATCAATTAGCAAACTGTTAATGAGTTTGTATTGTGATTAGCAAGGATCTGATAATCATCAGACTCTGGTTTGTGTTTATCAAGATCTTATTGTAAGACTAAGGGATGTAATGTGTCATCTATGACAGATTTATCCTATTTGAGACAGAAATATGCTTTTTAATGTTTAGAAATTGGGTATGAGTATTGATTTTACAGATACTAATGTTATTGATTCTGATCATAAACCCATTTTTTTAGGTGAATTTGTCCGTTTACAGAAAGTAGCTTTACAGGTTTTTTTTTATGTCATCAATATTTTATTGAGTTCATAAGTAACTAAATGTGAAATTGGTGAACGAATCTTGATATCTCTGGATATAAATAAATAAATAAATAAAAAAGAATCAGCAAAAATTGGGCGTCTGAGGACGTTGAAGTCATGTCTGGCTGCTGCAGGGAAATGCAAAGATTTGATAAATGTTAAGCTTAAAGGTTAATGATGTTGATAGATTGAGCTTTTTTCAATTGATTCTTCACAGGAACTAATTAGAGCTATGGCTCCTGAGTAAAAATGTGGAAATATGTAAATAAGTTGTAACTTATTAGAAGAATGTGTGAAATTTGAACTAAACTTTTCTTTTTTTCTGCATGAGGAATAAACCTACTCCACCTTTCTATGTTCGAATAACGTACCGCCCCACTGCAAGACACCCCGGCCCGTATTTAGCGGAGCAAACAGCAGATAAGTGTCTCCAAACAGCCCTCAACAAGCTCCCCTGGTGTTAATGACTCTGCTAATGACGCTCGTAATGAATGTGCTCACTGTCACAATCAACATTGCTGAGGGTCTTGTAATTAGGAGCCAACAAAAACAACGGGCAGGGTGATGTTTGGCTATTGTAATGGACCTTGACCCCCTGCAGGGAGCTGTGAATGAGGGCAGAGGGAGTCTGTGTGACCATCGGCAGAAAAAAACATGACGGACGATTAGTGAAGAGTCCAATAAAGTGAGCGTGTGTTCAGAGAATCTGACAATAACTTAAATTACACAGTTTCTGACTAAGTTTGAGTGTTAGGGTGAATTCCAATTCCTTTCTTAACCCTCAATCTTAGTCGCCCTCAAAACCAAGTGTTAAGTATCTTGTGACTTAGAAATGGGACACCCCTTAAATGCAAATGAAATTGTTGTGGACTGTATGTCAGTTATTCCTTCGGTTAGCGTTATCAAAAAAATATCTGTATAAATAACACAACCACGGACATATTCAGCTGTCACAGCATACCATAGTTTATTGAAAGGTAAACACCAGCTATAACTATCGTTACATAACTCTGCAGCTACAGGAGATGACATCAGCCCGGTCATCTTATACCATTATGGGCACAAGCATGTTATATAGGCTGTTATCTCGATAAACAATTACATTACCACGGAGAAAAATGACCATTTTGTAACGTTTACTAACTTAAACGATAGGAACATGGCAACAGGCGTGGCCTGCGATAACTGTTTTCTAGCATTTTATTTTTATTTACAAGACGTTGTTGCTCCATTTATTAGGTATTTTACCCAGATTTGATTCTATTATGTTACCAAAAGGATTATAAATATACTCCATTAACAAAGAAAATACTATATTTGTAGCTCGCCTTCTCTGCCGCTTTGGACGCCATGTTTATTTACTAAAAATACGCAATGCATTCTGGGTGTCCCTTAATCCCAGGGGTGGTGTCGGAGAATCTCAGTATTGAGGGAGATACAGCCTCAAACTTAACCCTCAACCTTAAATTTCTGAGAATCGGGACAGCACTGACACTTCGCGGGAGTGCGCATTTTGAGATTGAGGGTTAAGACAGGAATTGGAATTCACCCTTAGACTTTGAAATTTGAGTCTGTAGCTCTAAAGTGACTGAAATGTTCTTATATTATTGATCTGCTTGTCTTCCAGTGTCACAACTATTTTTAGTTAAGTGTTAATTCGTGTAGACTCCAGTGCCGTACAGTTTTCTTGCTTGTCCAAATAGTTCAATTTTACACTCCCTGTTTGGAAAGTGAACAAGTTTGGTGCTTGGTCTCTGGTCTGGTAGTAATCACATCATCCATGTGTGAATATTTTTCCAAATCATCACTCCTTTTTACCAGATCGTCAAACTATTTATCTTTTTCTTTGAGGGGATTTTAAAGTCTGTTGGGCAAGTTCACTCATTTCCTCTGCCGTAAAGTTCAGGGATTTTTTTCTTACATGCTTTTCTTTCTGTCTTGTTACCACTTTGTCACTTTCTCATTTCAACTTATTGTTTTAATAGTTTTTGCTGACTGACAGATGTATAATCTTACAAAATCTACCACAAAACTAAATGTTTCTTACTGGATTTGAAAATTTGAAGCTGTAATATAGTTTTCCACCATTTTTCTCTATTACATCAACTTCTTGACAAATTAAAATCCATCTATTACACTGATATTTTCAGACAAGGTTGTGTTGCAGCCATTTTATGATGCAACAAAATTCACTGGATACTGCAGCATTTATCAGCGTCTTAGTTTGGTTGTCTACTGTGAAAATGCAAAATAGAACAGTAAATGTACACTGCAAAAACGGAAATTGAAGCAAGTCATTTTGTCTTATTTGTAGTAAAAATTGTCTTATTGTTCTTAATTTGAGCCACATTCCCAGACCAGGTCAGAAAAATGTCTTATTTCAAGTTTTTCTAAGACAAAAATGAGGTGTAAATTGCTTGTAACAAGTCAAAAAAATCTGCCAATGGGATAAGACGAATTCGCCCGGGAAGTTTCTTGAAATTAGAAAGATGTCTGAAAACAAGAATCTTTTATCTTATCCCATTGGCAGAATTTTTTTTTTACTTGTTACAAGCAATTGATGCCTCATTTTTGTCTTTAAAAAACTTGGAATGAGACATTTTTATGACCTTGTCTAGTAAATGTGGCTCAAATCAAGAATAGTAAGACAAATTTGACTAAAAATAAGACATAATGACTTGCTTGGATTTCAGTTTTTGCAGTGTAGATGGAGAATTTCGCTGCTTAAGGGTCCAATTAAACTGACAGGTAAAAAAAACACAAAAAAAAACAAGTAAAAGCAAACAGGTTCAGGACTCCTATTGGATGATTACTTTTTGGCCATGCAGTGTATTTTCCTAAGAAATAACAAAAGTTAAATAAAAACTACACTCACAAACATGAAGTGGTAAGTTGGATGATGAAATTTCTCTGCCGTTTATGGAGGTTTTTTTTTTTTTTAAAGAGGGGAAATGTTTATTGGAAAGTAAACCAAACTCAATGACACTGAGGTCCTTAGTAAACTCTGGGTGTTGAGATTAAGCACATGGTTAGTTTTTGTCTGCAGTGTTGAAATACTCATGCTCTGCACTGTAACTGTGCTGACATGTTTGAATTTCCTTATCAGTACTTCAACCCACAGCTGGAGTCCATAACAGAGTTTGGAAATGTTCAGTTTATCAGTTTTGGACAGACTTCTAGTTGGATCCAGTGATTATGTGAGAAGTTAGAGAAAAATTCAAGTCATTACAATTTATCCTGAAGGGGAATATGAATGACTCCAGCAGATTAGTACGATTAGGCAGGTAATCAACAGATTTGTAAAATGAGACCTGATTTTGTCAGGTTACACTCTAGACAAATGTCGAAGCCGAGAAGACCGTCGTCAACCCGTCTCAAAAGAGTGCCGCATCCAGGCAGTTGCGGTGTCTACCTATAGCTACCAAACGTTTGACTCTAGAGACGAAGAACATTAGAATCTTTCACAGTGACCTCTGCTTACCTGACACAATACAGCCGAATAAATTTGGACTCAAACGTCTCGAATCCAACGTCAGTAAAAGTAAAGTGTGTGAGAAACTAAAGGTCTGTCCAAAAATCAGTTCTCACGATGAAAACAGCTGGCTGAGTGGACGTCCCGCTGCAAACACGCCATGCCTGAACATTTCCTCCTGACATTAACTCTTCCTGAATTTAAAAATGAGGTGCTACAAAAGCCTCAGAGTGTTTTTTAAGAGTCAGCGGGCAGACATTCCTGGTTTTACATCGACAGGTCTGAGGTTTTGTTTCATTGCTTGTGAAAAGAAATGTGGCGTGAAATCAAGCCAGTAAACAAACAAACAAACCTCTGCCAGTTAAAGACAGAAAATTAACTCTTAAAACCTGTCTGCTCTGACACTGTTTCACACAAACACCTGGAGCACTAAAATGATAATTCTAACACATCTAACTGACAGAAAAAAGACAGAAGAGCAGAAAAAAGCTTAACAGGGGAGTGATAGAGCACAGGCTAAAGGCTAAAACAGACTCTAATGTGTTTGTGCTAATGTTGATTCCTGTCCACATGCAGCAGTTATTCTGCAGTGATCTGTTCAAACCTGAGAGTCTATCAATAAAATGAAGAGCCAGGTTACGTTTGCTCTGCTTGGTGAGGTTGGAGTTGGTAGATGAGCACTGGTAGGACACAACCAGGATCTACTAAACTACGCTACAAACGTATAAAGTTTGTTAGTTGTCATGTTTCAAATAACAGTGCTACGTAACTGTTGATAAATAAACGTGTTGCAAAGTTCTTTTGAACCACGAAAAGTAGCGTTAAAAGTAAGATTCTCCCCGCAGTTACTTTGATAAAAAGTCTGAGCCAATGATGGGTCAAAAATAATTGTTTTTCACGTTTATACCTCTGCTACAAGTCTCCTGTCATCTTCTGTGCAGAGTAATTTACTTTGGTGGATATGTTTGCTCTGCTTGGTGAGGTTGGAGTTGGTAGATGAGCACTGGTAGGACACAACCAGGATTCACTAACGTTACAAAATAGTTTCAGAGTCCTGCAGATGGTGCAGAATGCTGCGGCTCGGGTTCTTACTGGAGCCAGGAAATACAAACATATCACCCCGGTGTTGGCCTCTCTTCACTGGCTTCCATGTCAGGTTTGTGCTGATTTTAAAGTGCTTTTATTGACTTATAAAATTTTAATTGGACAAGCACCTGCTTATCTAACTGATCTGGTTAGACCATATGCACCTTCTCGTGCCCTCCGCTCGCAGGGGTCTGGCCTGCTGACTGTGCCTAAGGTCAGGAAAAAGACTGTTGGCGAGCGAGCCTTTTCTTTCCGTGCGCCAACTCTGTGGAACAGTCTTCCCCTGGACGTTAGGCAGGCGTGTGGATGTTTTTAAGAAAAAGCTCAAGACCCACTTGTTTACTTTGTGTTATATGTCTTGACTTGTTTTTATTGTTTATTGTTTTTTTGTTTTATTGATTGTTTTTACTACCTGTACAGCACTTTGACTGCGCTTTACAAATAAAATTATTATTATTATTATTATTATTATTACAGACATGTCTCAGAGCACCAGGCTGTGAGTAGCTAAGCTTAATGTAGCCGGCTACAAAACTACGTAACAAACTTATAAAGTTTCCTTGTTGTCATGTGTCAAACAACAGCATGATGTAACTAAAAAGTTGTCTTGAGCAAAGAAAAGTAGAGTTAAAATGAAGATCTGATTCATCCATTTGCATCCTTTGACAGGCAGTGGCCGTTTTCTCGTCTGAAGCTGAACCTGTAGTTGATTTTAGCACCATGGCGACGAGTTTTCTCTGACTTGAAAGCAGAAAACAGTGAAAACATAGATTATTTATGACAAATTGTCTTGAAATAGTTTCCTTTGGACTGGACCTTTTAGCACCCGTTCCAAACGACGACACATCGAGGCCTGTTCCTTCCAATAACGCTGATAAGCCTGTTTCACTAAACGCCAGCTCCACATCTGTGCTTAATGAGGACGAGACAGTGGCAGAAATCATTTGAGGACATCTCGACACGGACTTAGAGTGCTTAGGTAAATACAGAGGACGTGTGCTCATAGGTTCGGGTTGATGGACAAAGTAAATACACTTACCTCACCATTAAAGAGGACCTCAAATAAACCACACTTGTCGTCAGATGTCTGAATGCCATATGTGCTGAGGATTAAATTATTTTCTTTATAAGCTGTTTTCAATTGGAAAACAACAGCAGAGTGTAACTCCTTCCATAATGGGAAACAGCTCCGAGTGCTTTGGGCCAGCTTTAAAGAAAAGGGGGAGATCGAAGAGGAGGGGAGGAGAGGGATGTGGAGCAAGGGTCACAGCGATCAGAAGGAACTGATCAGGAGTTTTGACAATGCTATAAAATGTCTCTCGGACTTTTTAGTGACCTTGTACCTGTCGTTGATGTTTGTTTCAGAGCGTTTTGGCAGCGTAACCCTTCACGAAGCGACGCTAAGTCTTTCTGTTGAGTTTCCATTTCATTACAAGCATGTAAGAGGTAAATAAAGTTTCAAAATAAAAGCCTCACCAGCATTTTACAACACTCCTTGGCTACATTTCCTCAAGCCTCTGATCTCAGCAGAAGAGATATTTAAAAAGATATCCTCTCATTTAGTGTCGGGATTATCTTAAACACATGGCAACAAAATCTACAGCAGGTGTTCAAACTGTTTGAGGTCTGGAAAAGGTGAAGGCTTCAAAATGTGATTCCTGTTATTTCTGATCTGATCAAACAATTCTGTGACTCTTTATGACGTTTACTTGGGTTTGTTTCTGCAGGTTTCTCTTGGTTTTGGTGGAGGTTTTCTGTCAGTAGGAGGCAGATGCTTCTCGATTGGAGTCAATGTTTATGTCGCCAAATTGAGCAAGGGTTTGATGGGGGATTTTCTCACATCTTGACATGCATTTGCACCCGGCAGTTTAGCTGAAGGACTGGATGTGCCAACTGCAGGCGTGAGAGCACATCTGGTTCTGCAGAAACAAACCTGCATATGCTGGGTCGATAATACCGCCTTAAAACTACACAAAGTGAACAAACATGTCATATTTTCTCTGTTTGATCACAGTGAATCCACATGGGAAACAATCATGTTACGATTAGACAATTAAAGCTTCTTATGTCTCATCTAAAGACTGGTTTTATGCTCCAATAGCACCCCAAAAATCCCACACAATCCTTTTTAGCTCACTCTGAGTTTTATCCCAAACCCCAATTCATCCAAACTGAGTCACAAAGCAGCTCTAAGATTTGGTAAAGCCTTCAGATGTTGTAACAAAACCACAGATTGCAGTTTTAAAGAACTTCTCACACATATCAAGAAAGAAAAGTCAGTGTGTCTGGCTGTTTGGAGCCATCCCGAAGGCACCGTGTTTGTGTTTTAGGAAACGTTGGTAAACAAACATTATGTAACTTTATGAGGACTCAGACGGAGCCAGCTTCAGGGAAGCACAGAGGATGACCGGTCTGTGTTTAATTATGACCCGCCAGACTCAGCAGATTTACACAACACAGCTGCAGCTTTGTCAAAACTGAGAGTATTACCCTGCTTTTTTTATCCACCACAGAGCTGAGTTAAATATCTGATTGTGACTGATCAGACCATGTTTTCCACTAAACTAATAAATATCGTTTCCACAGCCCCAATTCCAATGAAGTTGTGTAATCGTAAATAAAATCAGAACACAATTTCAATCCTGTTTAACCTATATTCAATCGAATACACTTCAAAGGCAAGATAATTATTGTTTAAACTGATAAACTTTGTTTTTTTTTTGTGCAAATGGTCACTCGTTTTGAATTTGATGCCTGCAACAAAAGTCTGGTAAAGTTGCTGATGCTGTTTGGATCATTCCACAGGTGAACAGGTTCATTGGAAACAGGTGAGTGTCATGATTGGGGCCAGGTTCACCACTTTGTCAACAACTGCGTGAGCAAATAGTCCAACAGTTTAAGAACAATGTTTCTCAACTTTGTCCAACTGCAGGAATTGATGGATTTCATCATCTACAGTCTATGACAAAGGCTAAAGCAAAAGCTAGAAGCAAAAAAACAGGCCAGAGGCTGAAACACAGGTTGGAGGACAAAACAGTGGCTAAAGACTACAACACAAGCTAAAAGCTGAAGCACTAGCTCAAGGCTGAAACAGGGTCTAAAGGCTAAAACATGAGCAAAAGGCTAAAACACAAACTGGAGTCTAAAAGATGACCTAAAGGTTTAAACATAAAGATAAAGGCTACAACACAAGCTAAAGGCTAAAACACAAGCTACAAGCTGAAGCACTAGCTCAAGGCTAAAACATGAGTAAAAGGCTAAAACACCAGCGAAAGGCAACAACAGAAGGATAAAGGCTACAACACAAACTGGAGTCTAAAACAGAGGCTAAAGGCCAAAACAGAGGCTAAAGGCTAAAACAGGGTCTAAAAGCTGAAACATGAGCTCAAGGCTAACACGGGGACAAAAGGCTTAAACACCAGTTAGACTAAAACACATGCAAAGGGCTGAAACATGGGCTAAATGGTAAAACGTGAGCAAAAGGCTAAAACTGAGGCTAAAGGCTAAAAAAACAGCTAAAGGCAACAACAAAAGGATAAAGGCTAAAACATCAGCTAAGGGCTAAAACACAAACAAGTCTTAAACATGACTTAAAGGTTTAAACATAAGGATAAAGGCTACAACACAAGCTAAAGGCTAAAACAGGGTCTAAACGCTAAAACATGAGCATAAGGCTAAAACACCAGCTAAAGGCAACAACATAAAGATAAAGGATAAAACACAAACTAAAGGCTAAAACACAAACGAGTCTTAAACATGATTTAAAGGTTTAAACATAAAGATAAAGGCTACAACACAAGCTAAAGGCTAAATCGGGGTCCAAAAGCTGAAACATGAGCTCAAGGCTAACACAGGGACAAAAGGCTTAAACACAGGTTAGACTAAAACACAAGCAAAGGGCTTAAACATGGGCTAAATGGTAAAACATGAGCAAAAGGCTAAAACAGAGGCTAAAGGCTAAAACATGAGCAAAAGGCTAAAACACCAGCTAAAGGCAACAACATAAAGATAAAGGCTAAAACACAAGCTTAAGGCTGAAACAGAGGCTAAGCTGATTATCAGTTTAGACAATAAATATCTTGTCTTTAAAGTAAATACAGTTGAATATAGGTTAAACAGGATAAGTCAATCGTCGTATTCTGTTTTTATTTACCTTCTACACAAAGTCCCAATAAATCAGCTTCTTTATGCTTCATATAAACTCTCAGGAGACTTGATAAAACTTTTAATCTACTGCTGAAAGTTACGACCCAACATCTAACCTGCTCGCTGTCTCTCCAGCTTGTTTTCCAGAGCTTCTTCGGTCGTGCATTAATCACAGTATCTGGAGTGTAATTTGGCGCAGAAGTGAAGTTCGGTATGACACACAGATTCCCTTCTTTCTCTGTGGATACACATTTATTATCAACTCCAGCAGCTGTGAGAATCTGACAGGCCTGTTTCTCCTCTGCCGAGCACCACATGACGTCTTCCTGTCCGACCGTCCACATGTTGGATCGACTCCAGGAGAGAATATCAAGTGGACGGTGTAGGTATAAATACTGGTACGCCTACTGATGTTTCATCACCGCACCGCACAGGGAGGCTCACAATCACAAGCATAACAGCAGCAAGTGGTAAATATTTGAGAAAACGGCTGGTTTAGTCTTTGTTTTCCTTGTTGTAATTAGTTTTAAATGAGAAATCCAATAATGAAGTGATCCCCCTGACAGGCCTGATGAGTCCTGTTCCTCTGGGCTATTGTTGCAGAAAAACGATAAGAAACATAAACAGACCCGCTGCCGGAAATATCAACAACACATGTGAACTAATCCGTAGTTAAAATGATATTTCCTGCTTGAGAGTTCAGCTGTTTCAGGTCATAATTCAGGCTTCATTGCTTTAATTCAACTATGTGTCTGTGTCTCTCAAAAATCTAAGGCTGGAAAATCAAGAGAAGAAATAAAGCAGTTTGTCTCTGTCTCTGCGTGGGATTTGTGGACAAAAATATCAACACAAGTTTGAGTTAAAGCAGACATAAAAAAGCTAAAATCATTGGCCTGAAAATGAATTTTGGTGCAGTATTCTATCCTGTTGCAAACTACTTCAACTTAAACTTACTTTATTAAGTTCGATGTGTAAAGTTGGTCTCATTCAATAAGTCAGGTTGAAAAAACTTCATATCATAGGTTTGAGACTGTAACTAAATTCTCAAAGTTTGTTTCAGCATAGAACAGATTTTATTACCATAAAGGAGAGCATTTTTGTTTACAGTTGCTCAGCTAATAATGACTTAATTTGTTTGTTTTAACTTTTACAAATTCATGGGAAGATGAAGCTTAATGATACAGTCACGACACACCAACCTGAAAGTTTTAGGAGCAAGATGTTGAGTTTACACAACTTATTTTTGTTTTACAGCGTAGAAAGTATTCTAAATTTCTGCCTCATTTAGCAAACGCTTTGTGCAAAGTGGCGTAAAACAGGCAAGATTTTAGGAAAACCCTTAGTAAGTGCAATGAAGTACTTCACATTAATAGATAATGAAAACACAAAAATAGAGATTCGAAACAGAAACTGTTAGGCCTCTGAAAAGTTCAGCTATTTTCTAACCATTTTACAATTTTCCTCCCAATTTGAGCCATTTTCACCCGTTTTTGCTGCTTTTTTAACAACCTTACATTTATTTTATTGCTACCTCTTGCTGTTTTTGCCACTTTTTCTCACTTCTATTGTTTCTCTGGCAAAGGTAGTTTTCAACATTTTGTCTCTTTGGTTGAGCAGAGTTGAGTAACCCTGGTGTTTTAATCTCGCTCTAGTCAGCAAAGCAGTGATGTATTCAACATGTCTTTGTCTGAAATGCAGCAAGTGTCTGAAAATAACTTAATCTGACTCTCATCACACATGGCAGCTCCACCAGAAAACCCTGACAAAGCATTATTTGTGCGTCAGCAGAGATCTAAAGTCAAGTTGGAATTAATAACACAACATCTGTGCGTCTGTTTGGTATTTAAAGCGTTCTCCCCATATGTAGAAGCTATAGCGCTCGCTGTTGCAATCATAGGTTCAACCCCCGGCCACGACTGTCACTTCGCACTCTCTTCTCTGCATGTGTCCACATAAACACATATTTTGGACTTTCAGACAAAGAGGCTGCATGAGTCATCAACTGATCTGCTCCCACAGGAACATAAAAATCCTGGAACCCGAAACTTGTGGGAACAGCACATACAGTTGTGCTCATAAGTTTACATATCCTGGCAGAATTTATGATTTCTTGGCCTATTTTTCAGAGAATATGATTGATGAAGTTCTTTCACTCATGGTTAGTGGTTGGGTGAAAAGTTTACACACCCCAGTTCTTAATAGCGTGTATTTCCCCCTTTAACATCAATGACAGCTTGAAGTCTTTTGTACTCGTTGTGGATGAGGGTCTTTATTTTCTCAGATGGTAAAACTGACCATTCTTCTTGGCAAAAAGCCTCCAGTTCCTGTAAATTCTTGCTCTGTCTTGCATGAACTGCAGGTTTGAGATCTCCCCAGAGTGGCTGCATGATATTGAGGTCAGGAGACTGAGATGGCCACTCCAGAACCTTCACTTAATTCTGCTTTAGCCAATGGCAGGTCCACTTGGCCTTGTATTTTGAATACTTTTTATGTTGGAACATCCAAGTATGTTCCATTTACAGCTTTGCACATGCTTCAAACTGGAGCATAAAAATGCTGGTTTATGGTTTTTTATTTCCCAGATAAGAGCATCATCACTTCCCTATCAGTGTAGTATCTTTTTAAAACTGGTTTCATTTAGTTTCTATAGAACCTCCCTGAAATAAAGAAAAGAAAACGCTGCATTGTTCAGATTTTTTTGATCTTATGAAGTCTAAACTTTGAGGTAAGAGTCAAAATTATGAGATGAAAACTCCAAATTTCAAAATAAAAGGCACAATTATGAAATAAATAGTCAAATTTTGGGATAAAAAGTCAAAAAAAAAAAAGAAGAGAAACTAATGTTTATTTTCTGACAGTTAAGTGAAAAAATAAATGCTAAGTGATGCTCAGCATTTCAACATCCCCCCCTATTTTGTAATAATCATGAATTAGCCCTTTCTTCTAATTTATGAAACAAACTGGAGCATAAAAATGCTGGTTTATGGTTTTTTATTTCCCAGATAAGAGCATCATCACTTCCTTATCAGTGTAGTATCTTTTTAAAACTGGTTTCATTTAGTTTCTACAAACTTATAAGCACAACTTTATACTTTTCAACTGAAAAAATATTCGACAACTTTCTATACCCCTATGACATCCTGAAGCTACCTCCAAAGACACCTTGTCCATCTAATGACAAACTAAACAGCCACCAAAGCATCTCTTTATAAGTATATCTTTGTGTTTTCAACAGTTCACCAAAAAAAAGTGCATTTGCCAAAGTTTGTCCAAACAGAACCAGGGGAAACTTCCCTAAAATTCCCTCCTGTTTAACAATATAGTGTTTGTTTTGGTTCAACATGTTTCCACATGGGGAGATAAGCTCCTCCCACTCCAACACCCCTTTTTAGGTTGCTAAGGGAAAAAATGAAGAAGTGCTGAATATTTCTACCTTGTGGAAGTCTTTCTAAAATCCAGAGCTGTGTTTGAGAGAGAAACAAGAAGAGGAAGAGACGGAGAAGCGGAGAGAGGGGGAGAGTGCAAAATAATAAGGTTGAAGTAAAGGTAGAGCAAAGAGGAAACAGCACTTCAAGCACACTGACAACTCTCACTGCCATGGATCTGTCAGGAGAGAAGTTGTTCTAAAAAGCCAAAGGACATAAAGCGAAGGAGTGAGGCAGTCAGAGGACGGAGAGAATCAGGAAACCTTGGCTGAGGTGAGGAAGGAGCAGTTGTGTGGGAGAGCAGAGGCGAAGAAGGAGCAGTGAAAGGCAGGGGAGAGGAGGAGTGAGGCGCCCTGTCCTTCCAGTGAAGTGAGCAGGGAAAAAAGAAGAAGAAGAAGAAAACGGAGTGATAAAGAGTTGGTGAAGGAGGGAGACAAGTCGTGTGGACATGGGGCTTTGTGCTGTTCTCCTCATCTGTCTCTCCCAGGCTGAGCTGGGCAGAGCCTGGGCTCAGGGGCATGAGGGTGAGTCCTCTTTTTCACTTCAATTAAGATGCTTTCTTCAACACAAACAGGTATCTTTGACATTTTTCTAGTTTCACTGTCAAGGTTAACGAAAAGTCTCAAGAGTCTCCAAAATCTGACTCATGTGACCTGATTCTTGTCGTTTACTTTGCAAGGTTGGAAAATGTTCCTGAGCACTTTTTGTGTGTGTGTTTGCATATGCATGATTAAAATTAACAGCCCCCTTAAGATTTCTCACCGTCAGTGTTGAAATTCACTTTGATAAGGTCTGGATTTTCTGTGAAACCTCTGTATTTCCGTACAGGGAGGCCAAGTGTCTGGAGTTCATTTGCTTGAAAATAACAAATCATGTGATCGTAAATCATGTGTTTGAGGAGATAAACGTTTGAGGTTCGCCACTGATTCGAATCACGTCTGCAAATTACATTCCTGTGAGTAAAAGAGTCATTAAGAGCATCAGGAGTGGAGTTACTTAACCTGTTCTGTCATCACCTGTAAACAGGTATGCACGCTGTGTACTCATCTGTGTCTGTATGTACGAGCATATTTTTGTTCTCCTCAGAGATGAATTATTTTTAGACAGCCCCCGTTCTTCTGCTGCTGCTCCTCCTCCGACAATCAGTGGTGCTCCAGTTTCTCTGGCCTCTCCTGTGGTCCCACTTCCTCTGATCAGCGGCCTAGCACTGCAGAGGACGACCTGACACAGCGAGCAGAGACCAGAGAGACACATCTGACTAACATATGATAACTTTAAGAACAAAAAAAAAAAAAAAAAAAAACAGCCAGTGCTTATCTTTAGGAGTAAAAGATAAAGTTTAATGAGTCCACACCTAAAAGTGGATCAGGTCTTTGCTAAAACGGTTTGGCTGGAAGCTCAGAGATGATGTGAAACTCTGAGCTCTCAATCACTACGATTGAAGGACATTTATTTGCAGCATCCACTTTTCTCATCACCACCGGCAAAACTTTCTAAATCTCTGGTGGAGAAGTGAACAATCTAACAGAAATGGATGACAAAAGGTTTCATGGACGTCCTGCTGAGAGTTTGACCTGCAGGAGCAAATCTGACAAGATTTTCACATCATGGTTTCAAAGTGATCTTGAAAAAGTGTCACATCTAGATTTATGCCTGATCATAATCAACAACTTAAAATGCTGTTTCTCAGCTTCCTGAGCGGGTCGCACTGAACAGGATTGATTTACAGCAAATTCAAGTCTCCATGACAACACCACGCCCGCTGACAAAGTTTATCAGTGAGAACAGAGATCTTTGTTTGTCTCTGCTGATTTATTTAGTTGTGATACTGGAAACAGGAGCTGAACTGTCTGACAGAAAAGAGACAGGAGAGCAGGAGAAAGCTAAACAGGAGAGTGATAGAGCACAAGCTAAAGGCTCATTCCTGTCCACGTGCAGCAGTTATTATAGGTTATGTTTGCTCTTCTTTGTGAGGTTGGAGTTGGTAGATGAGCACTGGTAGGACACAACCAGGATTCACTAACGTTGCGTGATACTGATATGTCTCAGAGCACTGAGCTGTGAGGAGCTACAAACTTACAAAGCTTCAGACAACAGCGCTACGTAACTGTCGATAAATGCATTACCTCGATGCTGCCAGGATCCTGATGAGGGTGCGCAAACACGAGCACATCACCCCTGTCCTGAAATCCCTTCACTGGCTCCCGGTTACATACAGGATTGAGTTCAAGATCTCCCTTCTCACCCACCAGTGCATTTATGGGCATGCCCCCCTATACCTGCAGGAACTCCTTTCCCCCCAGACCTCCTCACACACCCTTCGCTCTGCTGCCACAAGAACTCTCAAAGTCCCCAGGATCAAGCTCCACACCATGGGCGATCGGGCTTTTTCCTCTGCTGCCCCGAGGCTGTGGAACGCTCTCCCTGATCATCTGAGGGCCCCACAGACCACAGANCATCAGGAGTGGAGTTACTTAACCTGTTCTGTCATCACCTGTAAACAGGTATGCACGCTGTGTACTCATCTGTGTCTGTATGTACGAGCATATTTTTGTTCTCCTCAGAGATGAATTATTTTTAGACAGCCCCCGTTCTTCTGCTGCTGCTCCTCCTCCGACAATCAGTGGTGCTCCAGTTTCTCTGGCCTCTCCTGTGGTCCCACTTCCTCTGATCAGCGGCCTAGCACTGCAGAGGACGACCTGACACAGCGAGCAGAGACCAGAGAGACACATCTGACTAACATATGATAACTTTAAGAACAAAAAAAAAAAAAAAAAAACAGCCAGTGCTTATCTTTAGGAGTAAAAGATAAAGTTTAATGAGTCCACACCTAAAAGTGGATCAGGTCTTTGCTAAAAAGGTTTGGCTGGAAGCTCAGAGATGATGTGAAAGTCTGAGCTCTCAATCACTACGATTGAAGGACATTTATTTGCAGCATCCACTTTTCTCATCACCACCGGCAAAACTTTCTAAATCTCTGGTGGAGAAGTGAACAATCTAACAGAAATGGATGACAAAAGGTTTCATGGACGTCCTGCTGAGAGTTTTGAGTTCGAGTGCAAATGAGATGACAGAAAGTTTGACCTGACAAGATTTTCACATCATGGTTTCAAAGTGATCTTGAAAAAGTGTCACATCTAGATTTATGCCTGATCATAATCAACAACTTAAAATGCTGTTTCTCAGCTTCCTGAGCGGGTCGCACTGGACAGGACTGATTTACAGCAAATTCAAGTCTCCATGACAACACCACGCCCGCTGACAAAGTTTATCAGTGAGAACAGAGATCTTTGTTTGTCTCTGCTGAAAACGATTTCTACGATTTATTTAGTTGTGATACTGGAAACAGGAGCTGAACTGTCTAACAGAAAAGAGACAGGAGAGCAGGAGAAAGCTAAACAGGAGAGTGATAGAGCACAGGCTAAAGGCTCATTCCTGTCCACGTGCAGCAGTTATTATACGTTACGTTTGCTCTGCTTAGTGAGGTTGGAGTTGGTAGATGAGCACTGGTAGGACACAACCAGGATTCACTAATGTTACAGATTACAGTCATGTCTCAGAGCACCAGGCTGTGAGTAGCAGTAAGTGTAGTCAGCAGCTAAACTAAGCTACGAATTTACAAAGTTTAATTGTTGTTATGTTTCAAACAACAGCGCTATATAACTGTTGATAAATACATTACTTTAACCTGTTGTATCCGGTAAAAAGTTGTCTTGAACAAAGAAAAGTAGAGTAAAAATTAAGTTACAAACAAAAACATTATTTTGCAGAATTTCAACAAAATTTGCATCCTTTAACAAGCAGTGGCTTTCTACTCGTCTGGGGCTGAACCTGTAGTTGATTTTAGCACCATTTTTTCTCTGATTTTTCTCTGACTTAAAAGCAGAAAACAGTGAAAACATGGATGATTAAAAACAAATTGTCTTGAAATAGTTTCCTTTGGATTGGACCTTTTAGTAGTGCATCCCTGTCCAAATGACAACAAATAGAGTCTATCAATAAAATGAAGAGCCAGGTTACATTTGCTCTGCTTGGTGAGGTTGGAGTTGGTAGATGAGCACTGGTAGGACACAACCAGGATTCACTAACGTTGCGTGATACTGACATGTCTCAGAGCACCGAGCTGTGAGCAGCTACAATCTTACAAAGCTTCAGACAACAGTGCTGCGTAACTGTCGATAAATGCATTACCTCGAAAAAAGAAAAGTAGAGTTTAAAAAAAGATATGATCTCTTTTCAATCTTACTTCCAAAACAAATCTATTAGGACAGTTTGTGTGAGTCTAGTGTCTTTTTTTCTTTATATCATGCAGCTCTAGTTTTCATTGAGGACAGCAGCTTTTATCAGAGGTCACATTAGAATCTGACTACGCTAAAAACTTACAAAGTTTGCTTGTTGTCACGTTTCAACCATTGACTGTATATAGAATAAACAGCGTGCTTCCGCCTGTCACCGTTCTACGTTTTTGAAGCCAAAAAACCCCGTTTCTCTAGCTGCCATTGTGCAGCCAGAGTCTGCGCAGTAGAGAATTTCTGGTGGAGCCGAGTAAAAAAGAGAAATAAAAATATTTAAGTTTCTTATATCCCCGATAAAAACTACTCACGAACGGCAGCTGTCAACTATCGTAAAACGAAACTTATATAGCGGTTTTTAACGTCCAATAACTAATGAGAAACTAACTTCTTGGAAAAAAAAACACCTGAACACCATGCAGCCAGATGACATCATCATACTACCTTAGCGTAAAGATGAGAGTAACGTTTCTACGAGGTATCGTAATTTTTTTAAGTTTTCCCGGCTCATATCTGGAATACATGGGGAGGCGGGGCTTATGACCTATACTGCAGCCAGACACCAGGGGGCGGGGCTTATGACCTATACTGCAGCCAGACACCAGGGGGCGGGGCTTATGACCTATACTGCAGCCAGACACCAGGGGGCGGGGCATCTGCTGGAGGCTTCAGTTTGAGCCGAACGTCGTTACGTCCACTCATTATACAGTCTATGGTNCAAGCTCCACACCATGGGCGATCGGGCTTTTTCCTCTGCTGCCCCGAGGCTGTGGAACGCTCTCCCTGATCATCTGAGGGCCCCACAGACCACAGAAGATTTTAAAAGAAATCTTAAAACTTATCTTTTTAAAAAAGCATTTGGCTAGTTGGGTTTTCCTAAAGGGTTTTTAATGTGTTTTTTAATTGTTTTTAATTGTGTCTTACTCTGTAGCACTTTGAGATTGTCAAAATGTAAAGTGCAATACAAATAAAATGTATTATTATTATTATTATTATTATTCTCGAACAAAGAAAAGTAGAGTTACAAAAAAGTTATGATCTCTTTTCAATCTTACTTCCAAAACAAATGCATTAGGACAGTTTGTGTGAGTCTAGTGTCTTTTTTTCTTTATATCATACAGCTCTAGTTTTCATTGAGGACAGCAGCTTTTATCAGAGGTCACATTAGAATCTGACTACGCTACAAACTTACAAAGTTTGCTTGTTGTCACGTTTCAAACATTGACTGTATATAGAATGGACAGCGTGCTTCCGCCTGTCACCGTTCTGCGTTTTTCTTCGGTTTTTTGGGGCAAAGAGATCGGCGGTAACACGTCGGTCTCAGACGCGTCATCTCTTAAAGGCCACCTCGGTTCATTTTTTCTCTTTATTTTTATAAATAAAGAAGAAGAAGTCTTCCAAATCAGAGGAAAACCGAGAAAGGGTTTCAAAGAATATAGGGGCTATTTTTGATGAGTGCTTGCCGTCGAGTCAACAATCGTAAAAACGAAACTTATAACATGGTTTTTAACGTCCAATAACTAATGAGAAACTAACTTCTCAGAAAAAAAACACCTGAACACCATGCAGCCAGATGACATCATCATACTACCTTAGAGTAAGGATGAGAGAAACGTTTCTACGAGGTATCATAATTTTTTAAAGTTTTCCCGGCTCATATCTGGAATACATGGGGAGGCGGGGCTTATGACCTATACTGCAGCCAGACACCAGGGGGTGGGGCATCTGCTGGAGGCTTCAGTTTGAGCCGAATGTCGTTACGTCCACTCATTATACAGTCTATGGTTTCAAACAATAATGCAATGTAACTTGATAAATAAATTACCTGTGTTGCAATTTTCTCTTAAACGTGTCATGTTTGAGCAGTAACTCTGAGTCGTTGCCTCTCAGAACAGCACGACTTCTACTGTACTACTGTGAATAACAAATGGACTGAACAAATGTCAGCTTTGCATGAAAGTCTGGAGATCAAAAGAAATGTAATTTATCCAAAGAGGTAACTGAAAATCTGCACCAAATTTCCAAACAGCTGTGGACACATTTCACTCAAAAACCACAAAAAGTGCTGAAACAGAAGAGAAGATGAAGAGCTGCCAAAGTCATCAAGATTCGTCTCACGGCTGACTGATGTTCGCATGACTCAAAGTCTTTACTGCTTTCCTGAAATCAATCAAATCTGAACTAAAAGGGTGGAATAACTTCCCCACTCACTGAAGTCTTTCACCCAACCAAGAACATCCCACTGTTCCTGATCGTGACCTGTACGGTTCAGCGGGTCAACGAGTCCCATGACGGGGCACCAAGCTCCATCAGCTGATTTAGAGAATCTACACTGAGAGACAGCACTGAAGATGATTTATTATTACAAGATAACACTAATGACCTTGACAGTTGGGATGTGTTTCAGACAAGCTGCTCTGATCGATATTCGAAATGAGCTTCAGGTCGAGGAGAAATGATCCAAGTGAACCAAAAATGCCAAAACTACAACATCATGTCTATTCCTCTGTTGTTACTGTGGGAATATGTGGCCAAAAGAAACAAAAGCAGCTGAAGTTTATTTTGAACTTTCATCAGTTTGGAACAACAGAAGTCTAAAAATCACCAAGAATGTTTCTTCTCAAAGCTTTAACCCAACAATCAAAACTTCACATCTGTTGATTTGACAGACGAGAGACGACAGAAACATCATAAACTAAAACACGAGACTGAAGAGGAGTTATTTTATTTTAACTTTTTTATTCTGTAGGGGGTTCGAATTTGTCATCAGCTTCCCTGACTTTTCTCTTACAGTAAAATAATCTCCTGTTTGTGAACTATAAATACTTCAGCACTAAAACAACCGGCGATAAACTACAACGAGCCGGCTCCATCTGCAAACTGTAAAGACATGTCAGCTCCACTTAAAACGGAGAATCTGTTCCAGAATATAACAAAAAACAACTCCATGACAGCAAATCAAACATTTTCTAAACTCTGAGCTTCGTCTATTTGTCCTTATTTATCCAAACGCCACATTTTTCCTGCTTTTTCCCGTCTTTATCGCTCCAGCTGCCAGTGTTTTGGATTGTATGTTATGGTTACTGCTGTTCCTCTGAGGCTCAGGTGCCAAATGGCTTCCCTCCCACGCCATAAGCTTCAGGCTTGTTCAACACGAATTGGCTTTTTTTTTTTTTTTAATCCGACCGCAGCTACGACGCTAAGCTGCGATGACACACGCTGACATACATTATGATTAATGCCGCTTTAAAGGTGTTGGTGCCAAAACGCTGCAGGTGTTTTCTGTGCACAGCTACAGGGTCGACTCTTTGGTGTATCTTGAGATTCAATCATCTCTCTTTCTCTCAGGACATAATGCTTCAGTTTCTTAGTGTCTCCTGTCTCTGGAGCAAAGATGTTGGCCTCCAGTTTCTTTTGTTGGACCAGAGGATAATTCTCTTTTCCTTTCCACGACCACGGACATGCCTGTGTGCCCTCCTCGTATCCTCTGTCGTGCTCAAACTTCAAAGTGTTGTGTGTTCGCCACAGAAGGAGTTTATTTTCAAAGGAAATTTACTTTTCATCCCTGGACTCGGCCCAGACGAACAGACTGTTAGAGCATTTAGCTTTTGTTTCAAGGTGTTTTTTTTTATTTTTTTATTTTGCTTTCCAGCTGTCGAATGCTGCTTTCAAATGGAAAAAATGTGACTTTGTATTTTTAGATAGCTGCCCTCATAGTCACCGTCACCAATGAGGAGGGAAATAGTTGAAATGGTGTAAATGACGAGTGAAAATGTTTCTGCAGAGAGACAAAGAGAGAGCATGCGATGAGGGGAATGATGAACAGGCGCGTAATGGGATGAAAGAAGACAATCTGTGCACCAGTAGCACATTGTATACAGCTCACAATGCCGTGTCCTAGTTCAATCCAACTCAGCACCCACCAGATTTGTAAGGTGGATGCTGCAATGCAGATTCAATGCAGACAAACAGCTAATCACACGGAACAAGCCCTCTGGAGTCAAAACACCTGCATTTCATGTTTTTTCAGTTAAACAGCAGGAAATCTGTCATTGTAACTCCCAAACATCCGCGCAGCTCACTGGAAAATTGAAATTCAAAGGACTGTCAGAGTAATTCACATGTGTTTCACTCACATAAAGAAGCCTTTATGGTTTATATTTACATCCAAACCACAAACTATTCCCCTGCTAATTCATCACATCTGTCACTTAGGTCATTGGAGTTCTGGGCCCAGGATGTTTTTCTGCTCCAGTTTGCTCACTCCCACTGCAGGTTCTTCAAACACATGTGTGCCAGACCTGATGCTACTGAGGTCGTCTCAGCGCGAGTCCTGATGCACGGTCCAGCCCACTCTTGAACTCTTTTTAGCCTCTCTGCGTTGGAGGTTCATCCAGGCCCACATGCTGACGGTTAGACAAGGTTAGAGATGTTCCAGGAAAGAAGACGAGCGCTTCGGAAGTTCATAAAATCAGAGTTTAAGACCTACACAGCGAAGGAGGAGAACGGGAACATGTTCGTCTTCCTCCACTTTTTCACGCCTCTTCAGCTGTTTGGTGTTGACAATCTGACCCAATTAGGAGCCTCTTGTTCTGAAGCTGAGGAAATAGCTTCCACTTCTGTAATCAGACAAGATTTCCTTATTAGAGTCGTCTCCCCTGTGTGTGTGACAACCGCTCCACGCTCCCTTCTCTTGTCCCATTTGTTTCTTCAGCCGCCCTTTTTATCATCCCCCGTCAACTGCAGCATTTTGCTCCTTCAACCTCCTCCTTTATTCCTTAAAGCTGTTTGGGATGAGTAAGACATGAAAGTTATTGTGCCCAAACTTGGTCTTTAGACGGGAAGTTTGATTATTAGTGTTTTGAGTTCAATAAAAAGCCAAAAGTATGGATCCAAAGTGAAAATGAAGAGACAGTTATGGAAAAGATATTCCAAAGAAGATTGTTAAAGTCAAAGTAAGACATTAACAATTTCAAATTAAAAGATAAAAAGTCAAACTGTGGAGATAAAAAGTTTTAAAAAATGAGGAGAATGTCAAATTGAAGAGTTAAAAAAGCATTATTATGGGTAAAACTTGTAAAATATGGACAACTCTAAATAAGATTTTAAAAAAGTGACAAGTAGAAGATAAAAATTCACAATGGATTTGAAGACAAAATAAATCGAAAATGTTTAAACCAAGAGATCAAAAGTCAACGTAAGGAGATTGAAAGCTGATGTAAGGGGAAAAAAAGATCAAACAGGAGACAAAAATTTAAAAGTGTGGGCAGAATATCAAATTTAAGAGATACAAAAGCACAGGAATGGGTTAAAAATTCAAATTAAGGAAGTCTTACAAGTCAAATTTAGATATAAATTGCACAAGTACGGTTTAAAAGTTGAAGTAAGAAATCAAAAATTTCTAAATAAAAATACAAAAAGTCAAAATGAGAAGATAAGATGTTGATAGTGGAAGATGAAAAAGTCGTTAATGTAGTTGTTTTAACTAAAATGGGCGTAATGTTGTTGGGTAGTGTCCCTAAATGTGGCTAAGAGGTCAAGTTTTAAAAAATAAAGTATCATGGATCTGAGAGGCAGAAATGTGGACGTAAGGGAGAAATCTGGGATAGTTTTCTGAGTTTTTTCTCGATGAATAGTTTATTGTGAGCAGTGGTTGACAGTGTGTTAAAGGAACATGTACCAACAAAAGTAGGAAACCTAGAAAACAAGGTTCAAGATGTCGACTTGGCCTCAAATTCGTCGATTCACATCTTTGGGATGCAGAATAAGACTTTACAGCCTCCGGGACTCAAGGAATCTGCTGCCAACGTCCTGGTGCCAGATACTGAGCACGTTTAGAGGTCTAGACTAGTCCAGGTCTCACAGTTTTGGCCCTGAGCTGAGACAGAAAATGATACAGCCATTTGGTGCAGTTATTGAGGTATTTCACCATCCTGCGCAGAAAGTCAAAACCCCCTTTTCACAATAAGTCCTTGAGATGTTTGACCACCAAAGTCTGGGGAAACCAAACCAAAACACTCATATGTGAGTGTTTAACGTTGTGTTGGAAAAACCATCGCCATTCATCAGCTGAGAAAACATCCTCCCCTCTCCCAGTTTCAAGATTTCCGGCAGATTTTGGAATCCGTCCGTAGAGATTCACCCTCATGGGCGTTGGAGAGGTCAGTCACTTGTTTTGTGTAGAGGTTTGGTTCACAGTCGGCTTTGGTGTCACAGGGATAAAAGAGCTGGAGAAAAGTTATTGAGCAAGCTTTATGTATTGGTAAGTGCTGCCACAAACCTGGAAGCACTGAAGGTTGAACTTCAGGGGATTTAATTGGAACAAACAGAAAAAGCCCAACCAAGAAAAATAGCTCCAAACCAAAACTAGAAAACAGCATGTGGACCGGATCCAGGGTGTGGACATTCTCAGTTCTCTGCTGTAAACACAGATTTCAAAGACAGAGGCAGAGAGGGGGGTCTGAACCTTAGGTCGGCTCTTGTCTTTCAGCTCTTTCAGGATGATCATAACACGCTGTTAGAGAAGTGCTCAGATCCGCGAACAAACAGCTCTCGTAAAATCTTGACAGCAAAGTGAACCCAATCCCTCAGCGAGTTCCTCGGGAGGAAAACAGTGGAGACAGTCGCCCTGATGCAGGATCAGCGAGTACTGCTGACCTCGCAACTGTGTCGACCATAAATCTGCAGAATGGAGAAGTCCATCCAAACAAACAGGAAACATCCATCGATGATCTGTCGAGCATGTGATGATGAACTCGTAGAAAACTCTTCAATATGCATCGTTTGCATTCCCAGAAATGTGAGACCAACGGTGAGAACTGGCACCAAATGAGGATGTAACAAAAAAGTTGTTGCTCCAAGACTTCAGAACATGGATTTAAATTTGTGGACATGACTGTTTGCTAATTATTCCCATTAAAGGATTAATATAACACAGATGTGACCACAGAGGGTAACAGCCAAAAGTGTCTGCATTCAAAGACCATATCAAATCAGATTATTTAGGAGCTCTTTTCACACAATTTCAAATCAAAAGCAGAGTTTTCTGGATGTTTTTCCTCTTGAAAAGATCAAATTCAAGATTTATTTCCTCACATGTTGAGTAGGGCTGATCACAAATTAGATCAAATCGCCCGCTGCAATATTCTCATCACAGAAAGTACAAGTTTTCTTAAACCTGAAATTTGTCCGAATACCAGATATTTTTTATTTTCAGTAGATGTTTTATGCTCTACACCAGTGTTACTATCTTCTAATTTGAGTGGTGAAAAGCGTCAAAAAACAGGAAAAAGTAACAATAAGAAGACGTTTCAGGTGGTAAAAGGATCAAAAAGAAGCAAACTGGGGCAAAAGTTGTAAGAAAAATTGGGAAATGGGTAGAAAAGTAGCAAAAATTAGTCCCAAAAGTGGCAAAAAATATGAGTGAAAAGTGACTAAAATGGGCAAAAAGCAGTAACAAGGAGAAAAAATGACACTGAATGTAAAGAAATAAATTTTTCAGAGGCCTGACATTTCTGTTTGAAATAACATTTTTATTGTCTTATGTAATATTCTAAATGTCTGAGACACTGAATTTTCATTATCTATAAGATAAATCATAAACATTTCAAGAAATAAAGGCTTGGAATAATTTAGTCTATGTATAATGAGTCTATAATATCCAGGTTTCACCATAACTATTTCACTTTTTCATGATATTTTTTTGAGAAGCACCTGTTTATGCAAAGAGTCTCTTTTTGGATTTTTTGTTGTTGTTGTTGCTTTTGTTTTTTTCTTTTAAATCCTCCTTTTCTCTCCCATGTTTGTGTGTTCTAATTCAAAATGAGGAAATAAATACCAAAAATGTTTAGTTTTTTCATGATATATAAATATTTTGAGAAGTAAGTTTGTGCAAAGAGTCGATTTTTTTTGTTGTTTTCTTTTTTCCCCCCCCCAAAAAAATCTGTCTTTTCTCTCTCATGTTTGTGTTTTTCTTATTCAAAAGAATAAAACTAAAACAGGATCAACCCCTTCATTACAGCAAGGGATATCAATATAGCTTTCCTTTTTTGTCTTATAAGTAAGTAAGTATTTTATAAGTTATTTATTTCTAGTTTTATTTATCCAAAGTTGTGCTCTTTGTAAGACATAAGATGGGAACCTAAGAATAATCAGTGATAGTGAACATGGATCTGATGTTACAGGTTGTGAGCGGTGATGTGATATAGTTCTGACTATTTTCTAACCATAATGCTTATTATTTTCCAGATGCACTGAGTGAGACTCCTCTGTGGACGGACCAGTACCTGACTGGGTTTCACAGGACCAAGAGGGACCAGAAAACCCCTCAGAGAGAGACGAGTAAGTCCACCGATGGACGAGGTCTGGACATCAGCACCCTGCCCGACAACGTCACACAAGTCGTGGTGAGAAACAAACGATTACGTCTTTTCTAATTCCCCAATCCATCACAACCAGATGAATGTTTGGAAAGATTTGGGGGTCTCCGCTTCAAAATCCAACTTCTATTTTAACACAGTTTTATTGAGTGTATTTGTATTTTTAGAAAAAATGCCTTGTGGATGTGTTTAGCTCGTGGGACACCAATCAAACAATCTCCAATAAACACAAACAAACACAGATGTTTGTTTGCTGCTCCGTGGCTGTCTGTTCATGAATGGAATTGTTTGGAGTTATTTGGGAAAAAAAAAACTGACATTTTCGTTTGGTGTTATTCCATGTTTGATTATGATTTCTCAAAACACAATTACAGCGACTGAAGCGTATAGTTTGCACACGCATCACAGCTTTAGCACAACGGATGGTGGAGAAAGGAAAACTCCCTGAAACTAATCCAACTGCAATTATTATTTCTGATATTACAACTGCAATTTTTTTGGGTGATTATTTCTAGGTTCCCATCTTCTATGTTTTTAAACAAACTCATTGTAGAACATGAACAGTTACATTAATTACAGCACGACAACAACAACCCACTACTACTACATCTGGGACTGATTTTTACACATTTAACTCACTTTTACCTTCTTTTTTTACCACTTTTGAACTATTTTTCTGATACTTTCTCGTTATTTTACAGGTTCACTCCCGATTTTCTTGCCATTTTTTGTTGTTTTCACACTTTTTTTTTAACACTTATCACTCTCTTTTGACACTTAAGGTCCTTTTTTTTGTTTTTGTTGTGCAATTCTTAACTTTTTATCCAAAAAGTCTGACTTCTCGCCTCAAAATTTTAAAGTTTTATCTCATAATTTGACTTCTCTTTCAAAAGTCTGACTTTTTGACAACAAAAAATCACACTATTATCTCAAAATTTCAACTTTCAATCTCATAATTTTGATTTAGAGGTTGGAGCATCAGAGTAATGCCAGTATATCAGTTTTGTAACTTATTAAGAAAAAATCAATGTTCCGTGCAACAAGCTGAGAGAATTACAGAACTTTTTGGGGATTTTCTAAAATTCCATGGACATTTATTCACCCTTCTTTTAACCAATCAGACCCAATCGTAATCGTTTTCTGGCCTTAGAACTAATCAGAATCTGAATTTTGGTTGAAACAGTCAAGAAAAATGTTCCTGGTGTTGGAGTATCTACATCCACAGAACCTATTTTGTGAAAGTAACATTGCATAAGCTCTGGCTGGACTCTGCTTATTTCATTTTGAGAACTCTGAGCTGAAAGGTCATTTGAGGTAAGAGTTTCAACATCCTGCCAAACTGGAGGAGCTCTGAGTGGAGGCTTTTGTAAAGATCTCTGTCAGGTGCGCCCGTCTTCAGCCATTTTTCCATTCAATGACTTTTACATCTGTGAGCCGGTGTTTATTTAGGTGTGTATGATGAGGATTTATTTGTGCCTCACGTCCCCAGACTCGTCTTACTCTTGAATCAGCCTCAGTAAAATTCGACCCAAATAAAGTGTTGCACTTTTTTTTCACCTTTCTCTGAGTTAGAATTAAAAACAGACGACAGCCTCGTCCTGCCAACTTACAGTGTTTGTTTAAGCGTGGTCGTGCGCGGGGCTGTGCATGCTCAGGCGTGTGTGTGTGTGTGTGTGTGTGTGTGGTTGTGAATGACTCACTTGGACACACAGCTCTGTTGTACTGCTGCTGTTGACTTTTTTCAAAAGGAGGAGATCTAATCCCAATTTCCAAGACTCTGGTCCAATGGGAATCTTTTCAATAAATCAGTCAGCTGTGAGGGAAAAAATATATGATTGCCCCCCTCTTTTCACCTAGAAACCCCCTGCACACACACATGCACACACACACTCCCTCCTGAACAAAACTAGCTGGTGTCAGGCCGTAGAGATGGGAGAAAAAAGTGGGTCAGTTTCTGTATATGGAGCAGCCGGTGAGGCAGTGAGAGCGCTGCATTTAACTGCTCCACTTTCTGAGCCCACACTAAACCCCAGAACCATTGCTCTCTGTCACCTTGAACTGTGGTGTACATTAATAATGCCATCAAGGGTGGAGATGTGTGACACATGCTCCCCCTGTGTGTGTGTGTGTGTGTGTGTGTGTGTGTGTGTGTGTGTGTGTGTGTGTGTGTAAACAGCTCCCCCCAGTGGAACAGAAATAGAGATTAATCCCACATGGATCGAGAGGTGATTCCCAAACAAACCCTTGACATCAGGGATTCACTCCATTGGATTTTTGGCCGATATCCAATATTTTATTGGGTGATTACTTCCAGGTTCCCATCTTATATGTTTTTGAACAAACTCATCGTAGAACATGAACAGTTACATTAATTACAGCACAACAACAACAACCCACTACCACTACAACTGGGACTGATTTTAATACATTTTACTCACTTTTACCTACTTTTTTACCACTTTTGAACTATTTTTCTGATACTTTCTCATTATTTTACAGGTTCACTCCCAATTTTCTTGCCATTTTTTGTTGTTTTCACAATTTTTTTTTAACACTTATCACTCTCTTTTGACACTTTAGGACCTTTTTTTTGTTACAAACTGATTATTGTCCAAGTTTAATCCCAATTCTTAACTTTTTATCCAAAAAGTCTGACTTCTCACCTCAAAATTTTAAAGTTTTATCTCATAATTTGACTTGTCTTTCAAAATTCTGACTTTTTGACAACAAAAAAATCACACTTTTATCTCAAAATTTCAACTTTTAATCTCATAATTTTGATTTTAGAGGTTGGAGCATCAGAGTAATGCCAGTATATCACTTTTGTAACTTATTAAGAAAAAAAATCAATGTTCTGTGCAACAAGCTGAGAGAGTCACAGAACTTTTTGGGGATTTTCTAAAATTCCATGGACATAATTTTGGATCGAGAGGTGATTCCCAAACAAACCTTTGACATCAGGGATTCACTCCATTGGATTTTTGGCCGATATCCAATGGAGATCCAATACTCCACCATACTCCACTATACTCAACAATACTCCACTATACTCAACAATACTCAACAATACTCAGCAAATACTCCGCTATACTCAACAATACTCCACTATACTCAACAATACTCAACAATACTCAGCAAATACTCCGCTATACTCAACAATACTCCGCTATACTCGACAATACTCCGCCCAACTCTGCAAATACTCCACTATGAGAAGCTTAGGTTGATGAAGGAAACAGAAGCATGAACAAATTTATGAGCCTCCTACTAAAGCTGAATCTCAGCTTTAATGTAGTGAGATGGGTTTGAAATGCATCTTTGGAAAACAATTTAAATTCAATATCATTCGGTTTGAAGATCATTATCTTTATGAACTGATTCACTGTCGTCTCGATTGAAAGGGTTGGGTTGATTTCCTAAAGTTTGAGAACATCCTGGTCTTTTTTCTCTCAGGAGGACTCCACTAAGTATTACACGTGGCAGAGTTTTGGTCCGACGGACAGTCAAACTAAAGAGCTGTGGGTCGATCAAAGCGCCCTGCACCAGAGTCAGGTCCAGATTCACAGCATCTTGTCCAACGCACACCAAAGAGCGGCGGTGAGACCATAGCACACACGTAAACACAAGCAGACTTAGAAGTATTTCTGTAAATAAAATCAGTCATGTTGTATCTGTTTCATCCACAGAGGGTGGCACTTTCTTTTGATTTTCCGTTTTATGGACACACTCTGAGACAAGTTATCGTAGCCACTGGTGGTAAGTTTCACACATTTGGGTCAATGACGTGACGTCCCTTTTTTTGTGTCTGAGTGCAATATTTCCTTCCATCATGAATTGAGTATTTCATCACATGTATTTCTTTATTCTATGAAACCTGTGTTATTTGAACACATCTTTAAACTATTAAAATATAACATGTTTTTTTGTGTTATGGTTCCTCAAACCCCCAAAATGTCAGGTGGTGCAACCGTCCTGACAAGTATCCACAGTAATTAAACTCTAAAAATTGAATGTCAGTTATTGTAAATGGAAATTAAAAATACAGTGGCATTATTTTATGCTTGAACCTTTTTAAATTAAACATTCTTTGCAAATGAAAAGAATTTTTAAGCTGTTGAGAAATGTAAAAAACTTTTGTCCCGTAATTTTCACCTTGTCAAATGTCAGGGTGGTGCAACCGTAACATTAGACTTTTATTTTAAAGTGAAGAGAATAAAACAGGAAACAGGAAACTGCATCAGCCAGAGGAGCCCAAATGACATTTGTGACCAAGTGGAAAAGTTTGTAGATTTCTCTGAAATACTGATAAAAAAAGGTTTTTTCACTTCATTGGTGACTGGAACAATTTCCATGTCAGGTGGTACAACCAATGTAATAATGTGAAATGTTATTTTAACATCAAATTATTGATCTTATTCACAAATAAAAGAAATGAAACACACAAAATGAAAATGTATGAGTCACTACAGACACTTGAGAGATACTTGCCAATAATTTCACACTGAAAAAGTAACAGGAACATATAAATATATTTTCATATATTTGGTTGCACCACCTGACATTTTTGGGTGCTCAAATTAAAAATACTAAAAAATAATGAACCTACAAACTTTGAAATGTTGGTCAACTACTGAAATCTGTTAGAAAACATAATTCTTCTCTCAGAAATATGTTTTTTTATCCATTTTCAAAGAACTTTTAAAAAACACTTTTTTAGACCCTCTTTTTGTCATTGACCCATTTAGGTGATTTGTTCTACAATAGTTGGTTTATTACTCCCTGCTAACACCTGTGTCTCTAGGCTTCATGTACATGGGGGACATCACTCACCGGATGCTAACAGCCACTCAGTACATCGCCCCCCTCATGGCCAACTTCGACCCCGGCTACTCCAAAAACTCCACCGTGAGGTTTGCAGATAACGGTGAGTAGGAGCTCCTCAGGGATCATGTCTGGGAGCTCTTGAGTTTCTTTGACCCCCCCTGTGTCTGTGTCTGTGTCTGTGTCTGCTCAGGTAATCTGTTTGTGGTGCAGTGGGACAACGTGAGGCTGCACGACCAAGCCGACAAAGGACCGTTTATTTTCCAGGCGGTTCTTCACAGAAACGGATCGATCGTTTTCAACTACAGACAAGTGAGGAGCTTTATGGTCATCTTTATTTTTTATACAGCCTCACAACTGGGGATGAATGATTTGCAAAAATAATCTAATTGTGAGTGTTTTTAATACACACAAGCAATAAATCACTGTGCATTAAAAAGAGCAACATGTTAGATACATACAACTAGGATTAAATAACTTTTTTTTTTAAACTAAAAGGATTTTGATTCATATTGCAAATTTGATATCAGTTGCTAGATTTGAAGTGTATCCCCTTTTTTCATTCTCGTTTGAAAAAAAAAAGGAAAATATTTGCACAGGTCCATCTCAAAAAATAAAATATCATGAAAAATTTTGATATTTTGAAGTGAAACCCAGATATTATATAGACTCATTATACATAGAGTGAATTATTTCAAGTTTTTTTTGCTGGAAATGTTGATGATTATGGCTTATAGATAGTAATAAAAACCAAAGTTTACAATAATATCAATATTTAGTATAATAGTATTTTCATTCCTTTGTACTCGATGCTTTTTTGGATACTTGTAACTGGTTTTTGCTCATAAAATTTTTGCTGCTTTTTGCTCATTTTACCACCTTAGAATTATTTTTGTTGCTATTTGTTGTTGTTTTTGCCACTTTTCACCACTTATGTTGTTTCTCTCGTAAAGGTAGTTTTCGAAAATTTGTCTTTTTTGTTGAGCAGAGTTGAATAAATAGTGTAGATCAGAAAACATCTACTGTAAAAAAAATTACATCTGGTACTCTGACACATTTGAAGAAAAGTCAGTGATTCCCAACCTGTGGGCTGTGGCCCCATGGTGGGCCGCGAAGATGTTGCAAGTGGGCCGCCAAATAATTCTCAAAAAAAGTAAGATTTTTGTGTGTGTTGGGGGGCTGTGATTACATAAAAACAAAAACATTCAGAATAATGCTTTAAATGCTGAAACTCAGTCATGATTCAAAGGATTTTCATTCTAGAGATACCAAGCCTTTTCTGGTTGTTTTTTGCTTCTGTCACTTTTTTTCTCACTGTGGTCTCATTTTTCTCCAAAAAGTGAAGTCCTGCTCCCTTATGGGTTTGGGAATTCACGAGATTTCAGAAGTGTAAAATACATGGTGTATAATCATAATGATAATAATAATTTTTAAAAAAGTAAGTGGGTTATTTTGCTCCCCCCAATGGGTTTGGTATCCCAAGGGTTAAACATTTTTTAAATAGTTATATCTATAGAAAAAAAAAGTGCCCAGAGAAAGCATCAAATGACCTCCATATTTAAGGGGCGAGAGGTGGGCCGCAAAAAATATTTGTGACTTAAGTGGGCCCTGAGTTGGAAAAGGTTGGGAACCACTGCCTTAGACACTATCTCATAAATAATTTTTTTCTTTCGTTTCTTCAGATCCCGATGACAATAGAGAAAATTGATGCCAACGGTCACCCGGTGAAAATAGGACTTTCTGAAGCTTTTATGGTGCCGCTTCAATCCAAGCTCCCAGGTCAGTTCCTGAAACTTTTTATTCAGTTCTTCAACACTTTAAATGTGATCTTATTTTCTTCCTAAATTTATTTACAAATCATTTTGAGAGGAAAAAGCCTTGGAGACACACTTATGTCCTATATTCTGTCTAGAAAAGGGGGAGCAATTTACCATCTACGAGTATCATCGTGTTGAGATTAACTTCACGAAGATTGTAAGCAGCTCTGCCTTCGTGTTCACGCCTCTCCCCAGTGAGTATCCTCTCAAACAGACCTTTGTACTGAAGCGCATTCATCAATCCTCTAACTCCAGAACCTTCTCTGTGCAAATCCTTCAGCTTGTCTTCAACACAAAACCTGCGACCTCTGCTTAACGTCAAACCTGACAACCGGCTGCGGCTGGTGCAACACACTCCAGCGGTGAGGCGACACTTGGGCAGATTTATGTTGTTAAAGCAGGAAGGAGTCTGGCTTTCTTTATTTGGGTTTTTCTGTTTTAGATGCTCTGATGGGATCGACCGGCATCGACAAGAGTGGTTACAGTACAACTGTCCTGAAGAGGTTAGAGTTCTTTTTATTCATCATCCATGTTTGGGTCAAAGACGAATAAGGATATGACAACTGGAAAAAAAGAATCAAATTGGCTAAAATATGCCTGTTAAGTCACTTTCTATCTTTATAGGAGTGTTTGTACATCTCAACTACAGGGATTTGTTTTTAAAATTTAATTAACATTTTCAGGGAATCACATGATGTCTTGCGTGAAAAAATGTCCTCCCTGGATAACAGGAAAAGCTTTTACAATTGATTTCATATCAATAATTGTCAGAGTTTAAAAGTTAAAAGACAGCTAAATTAGAGCTCGACAAACAGTTACTGCTCAGAAAATCACATTTTCATCACAATTCATGTAATATATTTAGACATTTATGCTTAAATGGCTTAATAAGTTCCTGTTCATTCCACTTTATTCAATGCTAAAAAGAGAAAACAGATGGAAAATGTCTGAAAATGCTTGACAGTAAAGGTGAAATGGTTGTTATTCTGTCCTCAACTCAAAAAAGCATGATTGAGTGATACATTTAGACCTTTAACTTTTTTATAGTTGAGTTGAGATATGGTATTGGTATTTTAAAATCTTTCTGTATTATTAACCCTATATTTATGCAATGAAAATGACATGCCAATTGTCCAACTCTACATCCGTTTTGGCTAGAAATATTAAAAATTATGGAACGTATTCTGGGAACATCAGTTCCGTTAAATTTCCCTTTTCTTTATTTAGGTGACCTGCCACATGATACAAGCAAAGACACTAAATATCTTTTAAAAATATTTATCATTGCTGCTAAGAAAGCTATCACCCGTAAATGGCTACACGCGGATGCACCCACATTACAAAATTGGATAGAAATTATAAAAGAAATTCATGAAATGGAAAAAATGACTTTTTTATTAAGATTAAGAAGACATTTGTATATTCCAAGATGGGAAAAATTGACACTTTAATTTGGAATAGTTGATGTGGAGGGTGTCTGCTCCTCATTCCAACTTGCGAAAACAGAACCATTTAACATTTCATCAGAACATTAATTTATGAAAATACTGTACAAAACCTACGACTGTTAAACTCCTCTGCAACTGTGAACATTTCAGACCTGGCAACGTTTTTGATTTTTTTCGTCTTGTATCTGTTTTTTCTTTTTCATGCTACTTTTCTTTTCTGTCTTTGCTGTTCATAAATGAAAAAATGGAAATAAAATTTAAGTGTTAAAAAAAAAATGAAAATGACATGCCAAGTCTTTGACCTGTATACAAAAGAAAACGGCGAGTCACTGATGCAGTATTTTTAACTCAGGCGAAAGGCTCCTGTGAGGACTACAACCCGGTCTTACCTGAGGGATCGATGAGCTCCTTCAACAACTCCTCTCCAGGTCCGACTCCCACTTCAGCGGTGCTCAGAGATCATCCTGTCACTCGAGGTAAATCTCTCTCTGGAAGTCCTGCAGAGAAACAGACAGTGATTTACATCAGTATCACATCACTAAAGCACCAGTTATCCCTGTCCTTATTATTTGGGTCAATGACAAAAAGAGGGTCTAAAAACGTATTTTTAAAAGTTCTTTGAAAATGGATAAAAACATATTTCTGAGAGAAGAATTACGTTTTCTAACAGATTTCAGTAGATGACCAAGATTTCAAAGTTTTTAGGTTCATAATTTTTTAGTATTTTTAATTTGAGCACCCAAAAATGTCAGGTGGCTCAACCAAATATATGAAAATATATTTATATGTTCCTGTTATTTTTTCTGTGAGAAATTATTGGCAAGTATCTCTCAAGTGTCTGTAGTGACTCATACATTTTCATTTTGTGTGTTTCATTTGTTTTATTTGTGAATAAGATAAATAATTTGATGTTAAAATAACATTTCACATTATTACATTGGTTGTACCACCTGACATGGAAATTGTTCCAGTCACCAATGAAGTGAAAAAACCTTTTTTATCAGTATTTCAGAGAAATCTACAAACTTTTCCACTTGGTCACAAATGTCATTTGGGCTCCTCAGGCTGATGCAGTTTCCTGTTTCCTGTTTCCTGTTTTATTCTCTTCACTTCAAAATAAAAGTCTAATGTTACGGTTGCACCACCCTGACATTTGACAAGGTGAAAATTAGGGGACAAAAGTTTTTTAAATTTCTCAACAGCTTTAAAATCATTTTTATTTGCAAAGAATGTTTTATTTAAAAAGGCTCAAGCATAAAATAATGCCACTGTATTTTTAATTTCTATTTACAATAACTGACATTCAATTTTTAGAGTATATTACTGTGGATACTTGTCAGGACGGTTGCACCACCTGACATTTTGGGGGTTTGAGGAACCAAAACACAAAAAAACATGTTATATTTTAATAGTTTAAAGATGTGTTCAAATAACACAGGTTTCATAGAATAAAGAAATACATGTGATGAAATACTCAATTCATGATGGAAGGAAATATTGCACTCAGACACAAAAAAGGGGACGTCACGTCATTGACCCATTTACAAAGGTAGATGTCAGGCCTGCAGCTGTTTCAATACTTAAAATTTGTGTTTTCTTTCCTCTCAGATTTAGACACTATCCCTCAAAACCCAAAGGGGATAACGGAGAACACGGCCATCATAGCAGGTGTAGTGGCTGCTCTAGTTCTGCTTGTGGCTCTGACCTTACTGGCTGTTTATTACATCAACACACACCCCACAGTGGCTCCACCATTCTACCTCATGCAGGTGAGTTAAACAGGTGAAATACACTGCCTGACCAAAAAAGAAAAAAGTCGCCACCTGGATGTAACAAAGCAAATAAGTACAAGCCTCCTATTGGATAAATACTGCATGGGCAACAAGTTATTTTTATATGGGTAACTTCTCATTTCTTAAACAACGATGGAGAAAGACACATCCCGTGGTCGTGGAAAAGATGTTAGTCTGTTTAAGGGTCAAATCACTGGCATCTAGTGAAGAAAACATCCAAGAAGATTGAAGCAGAAACTACTAAAACCATTGCCTTCCAGGCAGAAATGTGGTTGGAAAAAAATCCTGAATGATCGGTGATCACTGAAACGTTTGGCCGAATCAAATTGGAGAAAAGCAACGGTAGAACTCAGGAGTATGTTTAATAGTGAAAGTGAGAGCATTTCTACACACACAATGCAAAGGGAACTCAAGGGATTGGGATTGAACAGCTGTGTAGCTTTAAGAAAACCACTAATCCGCAAGGCTGACCAGGAAAAAAAAGGCTTTAGAAGGTCATGTGGTCCGATGAGTCCAGATTTACCCTGTTCCAGAGTGATGGGTGCATCAGGGTAAGAAGAGAGGCAGGTGTAGTGATGCACCCATCATGCCTAGTGCCTGGGGTTGTGGCAGTTGCTCAGGTTCAGCAACATTATGTTCCCAAAGAATGAGTTTAGCTGACTACCTGAATGTACTGAATGACCAGGTTACTCTACTTTATTTTTTTTCCTCCCCTATTGTAAAAGAGTGGTTCAGGGAGCATGAGACGTCTTTTTCACACATGGCTTGACCACCACAGAGTCCAGACCTTGTAAAAACAAACAATCCAATGAAATATTAGAGTGTGTGACCTTTTTTGGTGGCTACTTTTTTTTGTTTCAGGCAGTAAAACTTATAAATATCCCACATACAGACTCACAACACATGATAACGTCTTCCTGTTTGTAGCGTCGCACCAATAACTACTGGCCGTCTATGAAATTTCGTAACCAAGGCTGTCACTCCAACTACGCTGAAGTGGAGCTGGGTGGTCACGAAAAGGAAGGATTCATCGAAGCGGAGCAGTGCTGCTAAAGGCGCTGAAAGAACAACATCTTAAAAGGACTAACAGGGGTTGAACACGGACAATCAGGTCGACCATCAACCGATGGTTTCTCTACACCAACCCTGGCGGCTGGACAGTTTTCTACTTTAACTGCACTTGTAGCTCTAGCTCATCTTCTCTGTGTGTTTCGCTTTCTGCAAACACACAGTGGATTTGTTATCCGAGGGTTGGAGGGTCTGAAAAAACATGACGAGACGTAACTGTACAATACCCATCGATGCGAGGGGATGTCAGGGAATGAATCAAACAAGCCTTCATACTGCAAACCAATGTAAAGCTCATCTTAACTTTGTGTTTTTGTTTCCATTCAGTTCATTGAGTTATTTTTATTGTTTTTGAAACTTCCATACAACAGGTATTTGGTTCATGAATGTTATCTTTCTCTATGGACTTCACTATTTACAAATATTTAGCTATATAACTGAGTAGTGATTAAATCGATCATCTTGAACCTCTCTGAAAATTACTGTTTGAGTTTTATTAGAGGCATCAAGTTATGAAAANTCTGCCCTCGTTCTATCGAAAACAGCCTCTATCTGATGTAACGCTCAGACCATTTCTGGTAAAAACTCATTTAAACTTCGGTGCAGCTCGACTTTGTTCCTCTGCAGTGTGATGTTAAGATAACACCGGTCAGATTTACACCAAAAGCTGTTTCCCTGCTCTCCGTCCGTCCGTCTTCTGGTCTCATCAGAACGATTCAGCTCTTTGTTTATAACCATAAAAGTCCAGACGGTCCGGCTCTCTCTCTCACTGAAGCAGCATATTCCTCATAGCAGGAGCATGACTCACTCCTGTGTGTGTGTGTGTGTGTGTGTAAAATATGTGCACATTACTTTCAAGTAAACATTTCAGCATTGTTTATTGTTAAAGTGTTTTAACTAAGTTATGATAAGAAATGAAAACTTGGCTTTGTTTAGAATTTTTTGGCCAAATTAAGTCCAAACTTTGAGATAGTGAAATCAGTATTATGAAACGAAGATGGTTGAAATTATTTGGGTAAAAAAGTCAAGTTGAAAAGTTGAAATAAAAGTCTCAATTAGAAAACTCTAACTTCAGATAACAAAGTCAAAATTTTGAGGTAAAAAACTAAGAATTTAAAAAAAAGAAAAGTCAAAATTTTTGGATAAAAAAAGTTATGGCTCTGAGAAAAAGTCAAAATTTTGAAATAAAAAGTCAAATATCCAAGATAATGTCAATAGTTTGTAACAAAAAGTCTAAATTCTGAATTAAAGTCAAAATTAAAAAAAAAAAAAAGTCAATAGTTTGAGATAGAAAGTCCGAATTGTTAGACAAAAGACAAATTTTTAAGATGAAGAGTTAAAATTCTAGGTTTATGAAATAAAAAGTCACAATTGAAAGAACTTAAAGTGATGAGTTTGACTTTTTCATCAGAAAAAGTTGACATTTTTGCTTATTTTATCAAATTTTCAACTTAATATGACAAAAAAAAAATCTCATCTTAGCAAGCTTTTTATTTTTATATCAGGTGATAATGTTTACACTCTATTTCCCTTCAAACAGTAAAGGACTGTTTCAAATAAATGTTTTGTTTATGAAGCTACATTGTTGTTTTTGAGGACTTATGGGTATTTTTATAGTATCTCAAAGAGGCCACGTAGGGGGTTGTATTTTTTAAACTTAGTTTAAACTTATAAAGAATCTCAACAGGTCGTTATTCAGAGCATCTGTGTAAGTGTGTGCTCTGCTTCGTAATATTTGACCTCCTGACCTGCTAATGTCAAATTTAAGAATGAAACCCACTTCTTCTGCAGGGTTATTTGATCTGTAACCGATGACTTAAATGATTCCAGGCGCTCTATAAGGAGGATTTTGAAAAGGCGAGGGGTAAAGGTTTCAGCGTGGTCACCGACACTCCCGAGATGCAGAGACTGAAGAAGACACAAGACCAGATCAGTCACGTACGATCAGTGTCACCTTCACCTTCGTCCTCGTCTCTACAGTCCTAACAACTCACGACTCGTTTCCTCCGTCCTTAGAAACTTTAGAGAAGTTTTTTGTCTCCTCGTCTGCATGAAATGTGTGGAAGAATCTCAACATTTCGTCTCAGATCTGTTTGGATTCTTCTCTCTGTCCGAAGATCAGATCAGACTTTGCTTTGAGCTGTGATTGTTTTTTTTGTTTCTGTGTTTTAACTCGTGGATTTTGTCTCCAGGCGCTCTATAAGGAGGACTTTGAGAAGAACAAAGGGAAAGGTTTCAGCGTCGTGGCCGACACTCCAGAGATGCAGAGACTGAAGAAAACGCAAGACCAGATCAGCAACGTGAGTGAAGTGTTACAGAAAAAACAAACTCCTCTGATCAACCCTCAGTATTTGTTTTTCACCTCTTGTCACCCAAAACTAATGAGCTTGCACCAAAACAGCCAAAATCCCAACATGTACCGTAGCTGACCAGCAGGGGGAGCTCTAAAGGTTTTGGTCTCAATTTTCAGGAGCTGTCATCACAGCTCAGTGAATTTCTGCCAATGAAATGGCCATTTTCACCACTTTTTGCAACTTTCTGAATTTTTGAACTTCCACCCAAAATTTTTCTTGCTGATTTTTGGTCATTTTAGTCACTTTTCACTCCTTTTTTGCCACTTTTGGACCATTTTTTTGTAACAAACTGACTTTATTCTAGGTTCAGTCCCAACTTTCTTACCAATTTCTATTGTATTTGTCCATTTTTGACACTTCAAATTTTTCTTTTGCCACTTTTGGACCTTTTTTGTTGCAACTAACTGACTATTTTTCATAGTCAAGTCCCAAAATTCTCACCGCTCTTGTTGACTTTGTCCATTTTCAGCACTTTTTACAGTTTTTGTCACTATTTTCACCATTTTTGCAACTATCTGAATACTTTAAAGTTTCGCTCAAAATTTTTCTTGCTGATTTTTGACGCTTTTTGGTCATTTTAGTCACTTTTCACTCCTTTTTTGCCATGTTTGGACCATTTTTTTGCAACAAACTGACTGTTTTCCAGGTCCACTCTTAACTTTCTTGCCAATTTTTATTGTTTATGCCCATTTTTGACCCTTCTAACCTCTCTTTTGCTACTTTTAGACCATTTTTTGGGACTAACTGACTATTTTTCCAAGTTGAGTCCCAAAGAAAGAAAACATGGATTTAAAAAAAAAAGTCAAAATTTGAAGTTATAAAGCTGAAAATATGGGGTATAATGTCACAAATGTTGAGATTTATCCAATTTTTTAAGAAGACCAGTTGAAAAAATGATGACATAAACAGCCAAACTTTCAGAAAAAGTCAATTTTTGGATAAGAAGTCAAAATATTGAGATAGAAAGACCCAAAATCTGGGTTAAAAATCAAAATTATGTGATAAAAAAATCAAAATGATAAAAAAGTTTATATTTTATTTTAAAAAAAAAGTCAAAATACGGAGAGAAAAAGTCAAAATTATTGAATGATAGGAGTTAATTTTGAAATAGTTTAAACTTTGCAGCAAAAAAATTACAAAATTTCGAGATTAAAAATCAAAGTTATTAAGGAAAAGTCCAAGTATTGGGATAAAAGCTGGAAACTGTGAGATTAAAAAGTCAGAAACATGAGAAAAAAAAGTCAAAAATTGGAAGAAATGTTGAACATTTGTGATCAACAACCAAAGTTGTGAAATAAATACTTGAAATTTTGAGGAAAAGGCAAAATTTAGATACAAAAGTTGACATTTTAGGATTTTATTTTATTATTATTGTTTTTTAAAAAGATATTATTTGGGCTTTTCTGCTTTTAATTGTATAGAGGAGGACAGAGGATAGAGTAGGAAAGGGGGAGAGAGTGGGGAACGACATGCGGGAAACAGGCCACAGGTGGGAAAGTCCCAATTTTTAAGATAAGGTCAAAATATTAAAATAAAAATGGGAAATTTTGGGATTGAAATTGAGTTGCAATGTACCCACAATCCATTTCTCTGTGATATTAAACAGCAGCTAGAGCTCAGTTCAGTTTCTTTCTTTCTTCTATCTGAGCTTTTCCTCGCTTTTTATCCCATAATTTTGACTTCTTATCTTTAAATTTTGACCCAATTCCTCAACAAAACCAGTTTTTAGTTTTATTTTTTTTCAACCTGTAGAAATGAGCTTCTTTAAAATGAAGCTTCATCGACCTTTTCCCCAGATTGAAAAGTGTGAGTACGAGTTAAATGTGGAGTAAAGTTCCTCCTCACAGTGAAACCTCGAGGTCGAGCAGAGTCGAGGTCAGAGAGAGAAAAAAAAAAGATCCCGATCCTTCAGAGACACAGGAACATTTCAGAGATTTTTCTGCGTCCACTGAGGAGCAGCTGCCCTATATGGTCAAAGTCTCTGAGCTGTGGACGCAGAGGGAAACATCGCTCTCTGCTACTGCACACACACACTTAAACACACACTTACACACACACACACACAGAAACATTCCCTCTCTCCTCAGAGTCCTGCTCAGAGACAGGAATTATGGGAGAAAAGCTGCGAAACCTTCCCTCTGCTTCCTTCCAACACGTCCCTTTAACTTCCTTTTTCTCACTTATCTTCTGTTCCCTTTTACTTTTCTTTATTCTTCCTTCTGCCTCTGTCTTTCTGTGTGTTTCTTGATGCTCCCTTTCTTGAGTTTTTCTCTTTCTTTTCCTGTGTTTTTTCCTTCCAGAGGTCTGCTGAGGACACGAGCGAGGCTTTATTCATCCTTTTTATTTTTAACTCGTCGGCCCTGAATCTGTAATCTATGAAAGTTTAACTTTTTGAATGGAAATATGGAAATAAATAAACTTTTCCATGATATTCTAATTTTTTGGAAAGGGTCTGTATATGGGTCAATGACAAAAAGAGGGTCTAAAAACGTATTTTTTAAAAGTTCTTTGAAAATGGATAAAAACATATTTCTGAGAGAAGAATTATGTTTTCTAACAGATTTCAGTAGTTGACCAACATTTCAAAGTTTTTAGGTTCATTATTTTTTAGTATTTTTAATTTGAGCACCCAAAAATGTCAGGTGGTGCAACCAAATATATGAAAATATATTTATATGTTCCTGTTATTTTTTCTGTGTGAAATTATTGGCAAGTATCTCTCAAGTGTCTGTAGTGACTCATACATTTTCATTTTGTGTGTTNTGCCACTGTATTTTTAATTTCCATTTACAATAACTGACATTCAATTTTTAGAGTTTAATTACTGTGGATACTTGTCAGGACGGTTGCACCACCTGACATTTTGGGGGTTTGAGGAACCAAAACACAAAAAAACATGTTATATTTTAATAGTTTAAAGATGTGTTCAAATAACACAGGTTTCATAGAATAAAGAAATACATGTGATGAAATACTCAATTCATGATGGAAGGAAATATTGCACTCGGACACAAAAAGGGACGTCACGTCATTGACCCATAAACCACTACAGCTTCTCCACAAAGTTTAAACAATTTAACAAACAGTTTTTTTTCGACTTTTTAAGGGGATAAATCTTTGAAGAAACTTTCGATAAAGAGGATTTTGTTGCTTCAGCTCCAGATAAATAACTCTGCTCATCATCTCTCTGCACCTCCTTACATGGTGACGCCGCCTGAGCAGCTTAAAGTTAGTGTGTGTGTGTGATTTAAAAAGTGTGTGTGTGTGTGTGTTTCAGATAAAATACCATGAAGAATTTGAGAAGAGCAGAATTCGAAGTGACGCTCCTCCTCCTGAAAACAGACAAGGTGAGAAAAATAAATCTTTAAATGAGAATATTTCAGTGATTACATTCTGACTGACTCTGTGTTTATGTGTGTTTGTGTGTGTGTGTGTGTGTGTGCGCGCTCAGAGGAAAACCAACCAACTAACCCTGAGAGGTTCAGTCAGCCTGTTGGACAACCTTCGACTGTGGCTCCATCTGCTGGAGGGGTGAGGTCATCACACAAACACACACATGAACGTTGGAGTTTAAAGGGACAGTGACGACTTTCTGACTGATCTAGAAAAAGTCTCTTCTCTACAAATTTACTCGATCAAAATGATAAAGTTTATCAGTGAGAAGAGAGATCAGTATTTTTTTCTCTGCTGAAAATGTTTTCTGTGATTAATTTAGTAGAAATAGTGGAAATAGAAGCTGGACTGTCTGACAGATAAGAGACAGAAGAGCAGAAGAGAGATAAACAGGAGAGTGATAGAGCACAGGCTCAAGGCCAAAACACAGTGGAAAAGCTACAACTGAAGCTAAAGGTTAAAACCATTGACTGTATATAGAATGGACAGTGTGCTTCCGCCTCTCACCGTTCTACGTTTTTGAAGCCAAAAACCCCGTTTCTCTAGCCGGGTAACACGTCGGTCTCAGACGCGTCATCTCTTAAAGGCCACCTCGGTTCATTTTTTCTCTTTATTTTTATAAATAAAGAAGAAGAAGTCTTCCAAATCAGAGGAAAACCGAGAAAGGGCTTCAAAGAATATAGGGGCTATTTTTGATGAGTGGAACGGCAGCTGTCAACTATCGTAAAACTAAACTTATATCGCAGTTTTTAACGTCCGATAACTAATGAGAAACTAACTTCTCAGAAAAAAAACACCTTAACACCATGCAGCCAGATGACATCGTCATACTACCTTAGAGTAAGGATGAGAGAAACGTTTCTACGAGGTATCGTAGTTTTTTAAAGTTTTCCCGGCTCATATCTGGAATACATGGGGAGGCGGGGCTTATGACCTATACTGCAGCCAGACACCAGGGGGCGGGGCATCTGCTGGAGGCTTCAGTCATTATATCCACTGATTATACGGTCTATGGTTAAAACACAAGTTAAAGGCTAAAACAGTCACTAATGTGTTTGTGCTAATGTTGATTCCTGTCCACATGCAGCAGTTATTCTGCAGTGATCTGTTCAAACCTGAGAGTCTATCAATAAAATGAAGAGCCAGGTTACGTTTGCTCTGCTTGGTGAGGTTGGAGTTGGTAGATGAGCACTGGTAGGACACAACCAGGATCTACTAAACTACGCTACAAACTTATAAAGTTTGTTAGTTGTCACGTTTCAAATAACAGTGCTACGTAACTGTTGATAAATAAACTTGTTGCAAAGTTCTTTTGAACCACGAAAAGTAGCGTTAAAAGTAAGATTCTCCCCACAGTTACTTTGATAAAAAGTCTGAGCCAATGATGGGTCAAAAATATATATTTTTCAAGTTTATACCTCTGCTACAAGTCTCCTGTCATCTTCTGTGCAGAGTAATTTACTTTGGTGGATATGTTTGCTCTGCTTGGTGAGGTTGGAGTTGGTAGATGAGCACTGGTAGGACACAACCAGGATTCACTAACGTTACTGACATGCATCAGAGCACCGAGCTGTGAGGAGCTCAATGTAGCCAGCTACTAAACTACACTACAAACTTACAAAGTTTGATTGTTGTCATAAATACATGATCCGTCACGTTGTATCTGTATAAAAAGTTGTCTTGAACAAAGAAAAGTAAAGCTAAAACTTAATATTTGATAAAAAAAAAGTGTAAACAGGATATTTCAACTGTAATTGTGAGTCTAGTTTTTGTGGTGAGGATTGGTTTGGTAAGTGTTGATACTTCATGTGTTAACTTTTATCTCTGTGAGCAGGAAAATAGATGCAAATGTTTGAGTCTGCTCTGTGTGTTCATGGTCAGTGCATCGGTGTGTGAAACCATCTGTGTTTGAACTTCCTGTTTGTGTTTCACGTCGCACACAGAAGCGTTTCCAGGCCATCTACAGCTACACGGCGGCGGAGGGAGATGAAGTCTCTCTGCAGGAAGGAGACCTGGTTTTAGAGGTGGAGCCCATAGACGAAGGATGGGTGTTTGGATTAAACCAGCGCACGGGTCAGAGAGGCCTCCTCCCCGCCAACTACGTCCGACCCGTGTGAACAAACCCACCGCCAACGCACCCGTCACCTGCAGCAAAGTCTTTTCTACGAGTTTGGAAACTTTAAACATTTCCTTTGGCTGGCTCAGCTTGGCTTTTCTTACAGAAACAAACGTCAAATTTAGCACAAGAAGCAGAAGAAGAAGAAGACAGGGTTACAGAAAAATTAAAGGGCAGTTTCACTTTTCATGACGGGGAGAAAGAAAGCAACCGAAACCCCAAAAGAGGAAGCAAGAGATAAGCAGAAGTAATACATTCATGAAACGGAAGAAGAAGAAGAGTTAAAAATACAGTTTTTACAGCTTCACACATACATAGAATTTCTGTCAAGTAACATTTACCTTTTTATCTACGACTACACTGCACAAACTGAAACCCAGGCAAGTCTTTGTGTCTCATTTTTAGTAAAGATTGTCTTATTATTCTTGATTTGAGCCACAATTAACTGACAAGTCCAGAAAAATGTCTTGTTTTAAGTTATTTTAAGACAAAAATTGTGTCTAAAAGGAGGTAAAAAAAAAAAAGTTTCTTGTATCAAGACAGCTTTCTAATTTCAAGAAACTTAACGAGCAGATTTTTTTTGTGTATTACAAGTAGTTATGACTTCATTTTTGTCTTTTTATATCTTGAAACGAGACATTTTTATGGACTGTTTTGGAAAATGTGGCTCCTTTTTCAGTCTAAAATTTGAGTCTTTCTCTGCTCCTCTTTAAAACAAAACTCAAAACATCTGTTCAAAACTGCATTTTCCTTCTAAACCCGCTCCCATTTTTTCCCTTTTTGTTTCTTAAATCTTGTAACTTTGTTTGCTTTTTTATTTTTTTGTTGTTGTGAAGTGTCCTCGAGTGTTGAGAAAGGCACTTTTGAATAATATGTAGTATTAAAAAAACTTTTTTTCTTACCAAGAAATAAGAAACGCTCTGATTTCAGTTTTTGCAGTGAACCACAATGACAGAAACAAACGGTTTGAAATATTTCCGTCATTTTATGCAGTCGAACCAAAGGAATTCATGCTTCAAGATTTTCTAAACCTCAATAATCTGATGGTACAAAGATTTAACCTGTGAGCTGTTTTGATTAAAAGATGAATATTTAACTCTGTTGTTGTTTTTTTTACAATGTGAATAAACATGATTAACGCTGAGGTTTTATAGAACATATCAATAACTTTATTCAAAAACAGATTGCACATGATCAAACCTCTAGAACAGTAAAATAGAAGCTAATCTAAACTAGTTATTAAAAATAAGGCAAAAAACTTTATTTACAGATCTTTTAAGTTAAAACAATTTAACATCAGCACCATTTTTTCTCAAACCTGACACAGAAAAAAAACATTTAGACTGAAAATATCTCAGTGAGGAAGACGTGGCTCAGATTCTAAAAAGACAGACGTCGTGTTTAAGCGCTGAGGACGGGAGGAGACGTGGAGGAGAAGAAGGCCACTCGTTTGTCGATTTTGCAGCGAAGTTTTGACGGCAGCCAGTTCAGCTGCTTCACGAACAGCTCCGGGTTTTTTCCCATGAAATCTTCACACAGTCTGAAGAAAAAAGAAGAAATAAGAAAATCCAACATCTACCAAACCTCGTCCACATGTGAATCACTATGTTACGGTTCTGCTCCTTCTCAGCTCCGACAATCAGAGTCCTTCACGGCAGAAATGCAACATTTCTATAACCTTATGTGTCAAAAATATCAGCTACAGTTTTTACAGCAGATGTTTTCTGTTCTACACCAGAGTTACTCAACCAAAGAGACAAACTGTTAAAAAACTACCTTTACAAAAGAAACTATACAAGTGGTGAAAAGAGGCAAAAACAGCAAAGAGTAGCAATAAAACTTAGTTTGAGGTAGTAAAAATTACCAAAAAAGCAACAAAAATTGGAATTTAAATTGGGATAAAACCTGAATATACTTAAATAGGAGCAAAAAAAATGGGAGTAAATTTTTGGAGTAAATTTTAAAAATTTAAAAAGTAGTAAAACAGTGGAGAAAGTGACAAAAACTACGAATAATGGTAAAAATGGCAAGAAAGTTAGCATGAAACTGGGAGAATAGTCAGTTTGTTGCGAAACAGTGGCAAAAAAAAAGTGAAAAGCGACTAAAATGGCCAACAGATGACAAAAATTGGTCAGAAATATTTTGCAGTAAACTCTGAAAATTGAAAAAGTAGCATAAATAGTGGAAAAAGTAACAAAAAACAACAAAAAAAGGTAAAAATGGCCAATGTTAACAAAAATGGCTAGAAAGTTGATATAAAACTGGGAAAATTTGTCATTTTGTTGCGAAGAATGGCAAAAATGGGCCAAAAGAAGAGTGAAAAGTGACTAAAATGGCCAATAAGCTACAAAAATTAGCAATACAGTTTTTGGAATAAACTTCAAAAAATTTTAAAAGTAGAAAAATAGTGGAAAAAGTAACAAAAAAACAACAAAAAAATAGCAAATGTGGCCATAATGACAAAAATGACAAGAAAGTTGGTATGAAACTGGGAAAATAGTCAATTTGTTGCAAAACTGGCAAAAAAAGGGCCGAAAGTGGCAAAAAAAAAAGTGAAAAGTGACTAAAATGGCCAACAGATGACAAAAATTGGTCAGAAATATTTTGCTCTAAAACTCTCAAAATTGAAAAAGTAGCATAAATAATGGAAAAAGTAACAAAAAACAACAACAAAAAAAGGCAAAAATGGCCAATGTTAACAAAAATGGCTAGAAAATTGGTATGAAACTTGGAAAAAAAGTGGGTTTGTTGCGAAGAGTGGCCAAAATGTGCCAAAAAAGAAGGTAAAAGTGAGTAAAATAAACAAAAATCAGTCCCAGTTGTAGAGGTAGTGGGTTGTTGTTGTTGTGCTGTAATTAATGTAACTGTTCATGTTCTATAATGTGTTTGTTATAAAACATATAAGATGGGAACCTTGAAATAATCGCACTCAAAATCGTGATTGCAGAAAAGGAAATAATAATCACAATTTGATTAGTTTTGCAGATCTTTCGTCCCTCTGCCTCTGAGTTTAAAGACACTGAAAAGGTTGGGATATAAATAGCTGGGAGCGTCTGAAAGGTCTCGGTGGACCTTGTTAAAACTGCTTAATCATGTGTGAGTGGTGACGACGTGCAAACATGAACTTTAATAATCCCAATGCACACAAAGAGAAATGGTGACAACGAACCCCGACGTGCACAAAAGCTGCTCTGTCCCCGCAACAACTCAGACCACATAACTCTGAATCCAGAGTTAACTGTTGCATAATTAACAGTAACGATTATAAAAGACGTGATTTCCTCCACGTACCTGAAGAGAGAGTACGGCTGAGTCTGGAAGAGGATCACGTCTTTGCACTGGTTTTGGGACGGAGCTCTCATCACCGCCACCTGGAAACATGATCACAATGAGCTTTTCTTTTTATTCAGAAAGTCAGTGCATGGAGGTGGAACAGGATTACCGTTTCAGATCCATCAGCGTTTTTATTTTGGAGCCTTAAACGGAGATGAGAATGGATCCAATGAGATCAAGCTCTTTGGATTAAACCAGCTGAGGCAGCGAGCGCCGAATCATTACCACACACAGAGGCAGCGCTTCATTCTTAGAGCCTTAAACCACTTAAGCTTTCTTTATGCAACACTCGCGCTATAATTAGCTCGCTGGACAAACGCCCGGGTTAAAACAGAAGCAGAATGAAAGAGGGATTAAAAGGCTGTGGTGTTGTTCTGACGTCTGCACGATCCAATCAGATTACACGTCACAATGTTTCACTCTCTCAGACTTTGGTTTCAGGCTAAAACAAATGTAAAGAGCTCAGTTTGGAGAGGCGGCTCACTCACAGAGTCGATGAGGATGCGCATATTGCTGCTGCCTCCGAACACGACCACGTCGTCATCGTTCCCCAAACACGCCGAGTGACAGACCCTGAGGAGGAGAAAAAAACCTCAGAGTTAATAAAGGAGCAGTCAGAGAAAGAAGAGTGAGATCAAACCTGAGTTTCTTTAACCTGGGTTTGTCCTTGTGCTGGTGCGACAGCTTGGTCCACTCCCTCCTCTGTGTGTGAAACTGCCAGGCGTCATCTGGAAAAACACAACGATAATAAAACAAAGATTAAACCTCAGGAAGGTCAGCCTCAGTGTGATTGTGCCATTTGTTTTAAACATTACATAATAAATAATAACATCAAGTTATACAGCGCCTTTTATGGAACCCAGGGTCGCTTTACTAAGACAAATGAAACATTAATTTGGAAAAAAGGGAGAAAAGTTGAGTAAAAAACACAACTATTTCTCTTTTCATGAAGCGTTTCTGGAACAATGACACGCAGCAGCAGAAATGATTTTCCCTGTGGTTGAATATTTAAATCAAAAAAGCTAAATAAAGTGATGAAATTATCTGTAAATTGTGCATATAGAGAAAGCAGAGTAACTGCACAAAAATAAAGAAGCTGCAAAAGAAAAAATCCAAAAGGATGTGAAAAAGTATGGATGACCATTTCTGCCCAACAAAGTGGAGTTTTCTTGTATTTTTTGTTAAGTTTTTATATTTTTTTAAGTCAAAATTTTGAGATAATGTCAGAATTATAAGATAAAAAGTCAAAATTTTAAGATTGTGGGAAATGTGAGATGGAAGTTAAGTTTTGAGATAAATCAAAGCCAAATTTTTGAGTTTAAAACTCAGAGTCATAAGATGAAAAGTGACATTTCAAGGTTAAGTTTAAGATTTGAAATAAAGTTGAAAATTTGCGGTTCAAAGTCAGAGTTCTGAGAGGAAGTCAAAATTGTGAAAAAAAGTCTAAATTTTGAGAAAAAAGTCAAAATATTGCAATAAGAAGTAAAAAATTATGAGATGAAAAGTCAAAACTTTTAGTTCAACAGTTATAACTATGAGACCAGAAGTAGAACTTAAAGGATAAAAAGTTTAAGTTTTGAGATGAAGTAAATCTTTGGAAAAAGTCCAAATTTTAAGATAAGTCAAAAATATGAGGAAAAAGTGAAATAAAATATTGGGAACAGTTGAAATTTTTTCTTTATAATGACAAAACCTAGACTCTATACTGGAAAAGAAAATCTCATTTTGATCGTTTTAATTGGGGGAAATGGGCTTCGATAGAAAAAGCACTGAACTGCCTCTTTTAAGGGAGGTTTTTGCAGCAGAACGACTTCCTTTATGGCAAACGTACTCAGAGTTCTCCCGTCTGTACCGAGCCCGCCGTAAACAAAGAGCGTGTGGTCGGACACGGGCGTCATGGTGTGCATGAGGCGACCCAGAGGAGACGAGGACGGAGAAACGTCACTGAAAGAGTCAGAAAGTCACTTAAAAGTAAATCATTGGAGATAAAAGCTGCAGAAGTTACACATCGATTCTTCTCTCAGGTGTTAAAAAGTTAAAACTTACAACTGAGTCCAGGTCCAGGTGTCCAGGTCCAAGCAGAACAAGTCCAGCTCGGCCTTTTCCTGCAGACAAACACAGGTTTAAATGTACAGATGAGTTTTCCTGTGGAAGATTCCTGTTATTAGAAGATGCAGGATGTTTGGAGTAAATCTATATGTGACAGAAATCTGCTGCAGTTTAAAACCTCAGGAACCAGGTTCAGGCCGAGTTCAGAGTGTGTGTGTGTGTGTGTGTGTGTGTGTGTGTGTGTGTGTGTGTGTGTGTGTTCATCCCATCTTTAGGGTTAATGTCAGAGAGAGAAACTCAGAGGTTGGTTTATGGATCAGTGTGTGTGTGAGGGGGCACCGTGACATCATAACAGGAAAAGGATGTAGAAACAGGAAAACCCTTCCCCTCAAACTGAGACTCAAACGTGGGAAACAAACGAGACTCAAATATCGAGCTGAGAGATTCCAAAAAAATCATCTGATAGAGATTATTTTTCAGCATATTGCAGTTCAGATTTATGGTGCGATTATTTTTAGGTTCCTCATCACATGTGTTGTTAAACAGATAATTAACATTATTTACAGTCGGGCAATAACCCAGATTTGACTGCTTTTAGCACATTTTGGTCATTTTTTCCTCTTTTGGACCTTTTTTTTTTGCTTCTTTCCAGATATTTTCCATTTTTTGCCACTGTCTTTGCCAAATTGTCTTGCTTTTGACCATTTTTGCCTCTAAAAACTAATCCTAATGCTTCTTCTTGCACTAATTTTTCACTTTTTTTTGCCTCTTTTGGACCATTTCTTGCATCTTTCCAAATATTTTCCAACTTTTTCCACTTTTCTTTCAAAATTTTCTTGCTTTTGACCACTTTCACCACTTAAAACTCATTTTGATTGTTTCCTCTTGTGGTCACTTTTTCCACTCTTCTTTTCTTCTATTGGACCTCTTTTTGCTACTCTCCAAATATTTTACGATTTTTGCCGACTTTTCTTGCTTTTGACCATATTTGCCACTAAAACTAATTCTAATACTTCCACTTGAGGTCATTTTTCTACTCTTGTTTTTTTTTTGCTCTTTTGGACCTTTTTTTTTTGCCAGGTTCCCATAGTTTACAAGTTTTTTGCCAAATTTTAAGGCTTTTGACCATTTTTACTACTCAAAACTCATTGTTATTCCTTCTCCTTGTCGTCACTTTTCACTATTTATGCCTCTTTTTTTCCATTTTTGCTATTTCCCAATACTTTTGAAGTTTTTTACCACTTTTCTTGCCAAATTTTCTTGCTTTGGAACACTTTTTGCCACTTAAAGATAACTTTAATGCTTCTTCCTGGGGTCATTTTTCCACAATTTTTTTTTTGCCAACTTTGGACCAATTTTTGCTACTTTCCAAAAAAATTTCCTCTTCATTGCCATTTTCTTGCTTTTGACTATTTTTCACTAATTTTTCACTCTTCTTTGCCTCTTTTGGACCATTCTTTGCTACTTTCCAAATATTTTCCAAGGTTTTGCGCCAAATTTTCCTGCTTTTGACCATTTATGCCACTTATAAAATCTTTTTTTAAACTCTTCTATGTCTCTTTTGGACCATTTTTAGCTACTTCCCGAATATTTCCCACCCATGTTTTACATGGGTTGAATGACAATAAAACTCCTTGAATCCTTGAATCTTCCAATATTTTTTCCAAATTTTCTTGCTTTTGACCATTTTTGACACTTAAAACTCATTTATTTTACTCTTCTTTGTCTCTTTTGGACCATTTTTAGCTACTTTCCAAATATTTTCCAAGTTTTTTGCGCAAAATTTTCCTGCTTTTGACCATTTATGCCACTTATAAGATCTTTTTTTTAACTCTTCTTTGTCTCTTTTGGACCATTTTAAGCTACTTCCCAATATTTTCCAATATTTTTGCCATTTTTCTTGCCAAATTTTCTTGCTTTTGACCATCTATGCCACTTATAAGATCTTTTTTTAAACTCTTCTATGTCTCTTTTGGACCATTTTTAGCTACTTCCCGAATATTTCCCACCCACGTTTTACATGGGTTGAATGACAATTAAACTCCTTGAATCCTTGAATTTTCCAATATTTTTTCCAAATTTTCTTGCTTTTGACCATTTTCGCCACTTAAAACTCATTTTTTTACTCTTCTTTCTCTATTTTGGACCATTTTCTGCTACTTTCCAAATATTTTCCTAGTTTTAAGCGCCAAATTTTCTTGCTTTGGAACATTTTTTGCCACTTAAAACTTATTTTAATGCATCTTCTTGAGGTCATTTTTCCACCCTTTTATTCCATTTTATGCTGCTTTCCAAATATTTTCCATATTTTGTCGCTCTCGTTGCCAAAGTTTCCTGCATTTGACCATTTTTGCCACTTTTCACCACTTAGGGTTTTCTCTTACAAAGGTAGTTTTCAACAGTTTGTCTCTTTGTTGAGTAAAACTGGTGTAGAGCAGAAAACATCTACTATAAAACAGTTTTATCTGATATTCTGAGGCAAAAGAAATACTTCACATCCATGATAAGAATATTGCAGCAGGTCATATTGTGATTTTATCTACATTGTGATTAATTGCCCTGCTCGACTCAAATATCTCAGACGTGTAGATTTATCTCTGTAGGACCTGAGGGGACAAAGTGAGGACTGAGACTCACCACACCACCAGAGATGAAACCTTTGTTCCCCAGTAAAGCGCTGGCGTGGGAGCCTCGAGGGGCGGGAACAGGACCCTGAAGACGACAAACAACAATTTAAAACTTAACTTAGTGATATGAGGATAAAGTAAAAGCAACGTCAGACAGAAAAAGACGGAGATGTGGAGCTAAATTCCCCTCACTTTGGTCTCTGGGAGGCTCCATGTTTCTGTGTGTGTGTCGAAAACATTGACTTCATTGTTCCAGCCCCAACACCTAAATAACGTGTTTCCAATCGTGGTCTGAAAGGACGAGACAGAAAGTTATTTATGTGAACAACAGAAGCAAACTGTGTCGTAACTTTCTTATAACGACACTAAAGTTAAACTCACCCAGGACATTTCCTCCACGATGAAGTTTGAGGACGACGTGTTCTGGACTTCACCGATGGTTTTACATCCGTATCCACCAAAGTAAATTATTCTGCACAGAAGACGACAGAGGAGAGCTACATTTAGCTTAGCTCCTCACAGCTCGGTGCTCTGATACATGTCAGTAACGTTAGTGAATCCTGGTTGTGTCCTACCAGGTCTCATCTACCAACTCCAACCTCACCAAGCAGAGCAAACGTAACCTGGTTCTTCATTTTATTGATAGACTTTTTTAGCCATTAGCTCGTGTTTTTTTGCCTTCAGCTTGTATCTTTACCATTTGGCCCATGTTTAAGCCTTTAGCTCTTGTTTTAGCCTTTAGCTCTTGTTTTAGCCTTTAGCTCGTGTTTAAGCCTTTAGCTCTTGTTTTAGCCTTTAGCTCCTGCTTTAGCCATTAGCTCATGTTTAAGCCTTTAGCTCTTGTTTTAGCCTTTAGCTCCTGCTTTAGCCATTAGCTCTTGTTTTAGCCTTAAGCTCTTGTTTTAGCCATTGGCTCTTATTTTAGCCTTTCACTCATGTTTTAGCCATTAGCTCTTGTTTTAGTCATTAGCACTTGTTTTAGCCATTAGCTCTTGTTTTAGTCATTAGCACTTGTTTTAGCCATTAGCTCTTGTTTTAGCCTTTAGCTTTTATTTTAGCCTTTAGCTCGTGTTTTAGCCATTAGCCTGTGCTCTATCACTCTCCCGTTTCTTCTCTTCTTCGTCTCTTCTGTCTCTTTTCTTTATGATCAGGCAGATATCTACATGTCAGACTTTTTCAATATCACTTAAAAAGTCCTCACAGTCCCTTTAAGTTATAAAAAGATTTTTATAGTTACGTTACAGAATTGGTTTTTCTTGTAGTTTGTGATGGAGAATCACAAACGTGACACGTGAGTGTGAATCCATAGTTTTTTCCTCAAAAAGGATCAGGAAAAATGAAGCGAAATGGAGAAAAACAGCTAGACAGTCTCCATGTTCCTGACCTATCTTTTCTGTTTGGATGAGCTCATTCTGAAATGTAACAGGTCACTAAAATTTCTCCTGCTCCTTTAAACTCTCCCTGACCTGTTGAAGAGTGAAGCTGCTTCTGTGACGTCTGAGTTTATCTCCTCTGAATCAGCTCAGTGATTTGTGGACCGACCTGTCTCTGTGAACCCAGCACGAGTGTTTGTTTCTGGGGGACGGCGTCGTTCCTGAGGTGTCGCTCAGTTTCCTCCACCTGTACTTTTCCTCTGTGAGGTCAACGCTGTACATCTGCCAGGAGAGAGAAACGTGAAGTTTTGTCACATTTAAAATAGCTGATTCAGTCGAACACCCTGAGGTTTATCAGGTGAAATGACACGACAAAGCTTCATTTTCACACCTGAACAAAAACAGGGGAAAGTCCCAACAGAGCCAGAGGATAAATATCACGTTTCAAAGTCGACGGTGGAAGAAACTTCAAGGCTCGAGTTTCCTGCACTCGACTGTCAGGTTGGTTGAGATTGCACAAGTTTTTGCATCAGTTTGAGAACAATTGACTTGGGATCTTTTGAGTTTTACTGATAAATACAGCTCAGTGTTTGTGCAGCGTTCCCAAAATAAAAACCTCCATCTATCACTTTGAGGTTTCACACGTCTGTGCATCATATTTTTGCAGATTTGACGACACCTATGAGGAAAAACCGGGTCATAAAATCCGCCTCCTCCATTCAAACATGGGTCAAAGTTAGTTTATAGTTTGATGTTAACTCGAGAAGACGTGATGACAGAATCGCCAGCTGTCTGAAACATTCTCGAGCAGATTATCTTCGTAAACAAACTCAGGAATCCGTCTGCTGGGGAGTGGATCCACCTCAGGGAGCGTTTGGCATTTTATCTCTGAGGTAAATGAGTTTTTTCGTTGCCTTAAATCCAAAACACGTCAAAGCCTCAATCGTGAAGGTATTTCAGCTTCATGGCTTCCAGGTAGAGACATGTCGTGCTTTTTTTCTTTCTTTCTTTCTTTCTTTTTTTCACCACCACCTCACCTGGTTCGTGTACCCGTTGGAGTCACATCCTGCAAAGATGTAGAGTTTCCCGTTGACGTAGGAGCCGCAGAAACCGGATAATTCTGGAGGTTTGTCCCCGCTGATCTGCTTCAGCTCCCTGTCGCAGAAAAACAGAGACGACGAGCAAACAAAAATCAGCACATGACAGAAACACAGGACTGTTTTTGACTTTGCTTGACCTACTTATTCAAATTCACAAAGATTGAACTTTACAAACAAAGCTTCATGTCAGACTGACTCCGCGTTCATATCTGCATGCAAATTTTTATTCAGTATAAAAATTTACTTATAAAGACTTTTCACTGGCTTTTGAAGGAGCATAATAAAAAAGGTGATACATATAATGAGTTCACTTTAGGCTGTTTTGTGATTCTTAAACACTTTGTTCACATCTTTTACAACAGTTACGGTAGAAAAAGTATCAGAAAACAAATTGATTACAATAAAATATAAGGTCTATTTCTTGAATGTTTAACTTTTGCTGAACACTTAAAGCTCTTTTTTTTATTAACCAAATTTATGCCAGTTGAAAAAAAAAGAAAAGGAAAGAAGAACTAAGATTCTACTCATGAGATTAAGTCATTTTTTCCACTTTTTCACCCAATATTTTGACTCTGACCTCATTTGTTTGACTTTCATAATTTTGAATTTTAAATCTCAAAATGTCAACATTTTAATCATCATTTCACATTTAATTTTAAAACTTGAGCTTTTAACTCATATCGGAGATTTTAAATCACATAATTTAGACATTTTACCGATAATTTTTCTCATTGTGGTTTTTAAACACTTTGTTCACATCTTTAACAACAGTTAAACAGTACAGTAATTTTTTTTTTACTTTTTAACCCAATATTTGACTTTAAATTGATTGATTTGACTTTTACTCTCATAATTTTGACTTTTTAATGCCAAAATTCATACATTTTATTCATACATTTGACATTTAATTTTAAATTCATATCTTGTTACTCATACTGTTAAGTTTTTATTGCATAATTTGGACTTTTTACTGATCAATTATCTCAAAATTTTGTTTTTTTAATCCCAAAATGTTTCTTTTATTTAATAATTTGGACCTTTTAATACCAAACTTTTGACTTTTTATCTCAGAATGTAAACAATTAATCTCAAAAGATCTGTTTCTTGTTCATAATTTCTACTTTTAATCCCAACATTTTGACTTTTTCTGTCATAATTTAGACTTTTTAATCATTAAATAGACCTTTTATCTCAACATTTAGACTTCTTAATCCCATAATTTCAATTATTTTATATATAGTTTGACTTTTTATCTCATTCTTTAAACTATTTTATATCAAAATGCAAACATTTTGTCTAAAATGTACAACTTTTGCTCATGATTGTTTCAAATTATGACATTACATTGGCTAAAAACAATATTTAAAAAAAAGCAAAGTTTTCATTTAATTTTTTTAATCTCAATTTTTCTCTTTTGAATCATAATTTTGATTTTTTTCCCTCCCAGAAAAAGACTCAAAGACCTAACTCTTAATAATGAGACTTAATATCTCATAATTTAGACTTTTTTTACTCATTATTTAGGCTTCTTATCCAATAGTCTGGACTTTAAATCTCAAATTTCTATTCCTGATTCATGATTTTGAATTTTATTCCAAAAGTTCAACTTTTTACTTGTACATTTCATCTCAAATTTTTAACTTTCGAAACACAAAATTTCCATTTTAATCATAATTTTGACTTTTTTAATCTCATTATTTAGACTTTCTGCTTATAATTCAGACTTTTAATCTCATATATTAGACTATTTTATGTCAAAATTTAGACTTTATCTCAAGAGGACAACTTTTTGCTCATGATTTTGTTTTAAAATTTTGACCTTAAATTAGTTTTATATGGCAACTTGTTATCCAGCTTCAGTCTCCAGCTTGTTGTGTTGGTGTATCTGCTTCACAAAGCTGTAACTTTACAAACACAGCTTCATGTCAGGCTGACCCTCGCTCGTATCTGCAGATTAAACTTCTGTCTCACCACGAGCCGCTGCTTAAATCACAGAGCCATATCTCATCGCTGGGCAGAACGACGTCTTCTCCTGCAACAACCTGTGAACACACCAAGTCGTGCATGAAACGCTGCGTTCGTCATCTTATCTCAAAGAAAACAAGCACAGAAAACACGAAGCTGCAGAGATTCAGGGATTAAAGTCGCCACAAATGTTTGACTCAGACTCCAGAGCTTCGGGTTTCTGAGTTAAAGTTGAGCTGCTGTGATGATGAGGAGGAACATTCTGTTACTGTATTTCTACACCGTGACGCCACAAGATACAGTCAGAGAAATTATCTCCTGTCAAAACACGTTCGGTTCAGACGAGGATCCGTGTCTCAGCTGACTTCAGGTTTGTTTTTGAGAACAGTTCAGTGTGTTTACCACGATCAGCTGTTCCCTGAAGGAGAAAACCTCATCACTGACTGATGACGCCCCGAGGCTCATCGCACTCAGGAAGCTTTGGCTTTATCAGAATTAACATCAGAATATTTTTATTTCAACATTATGTTGTTCTTTGGATAAGTCCTCAAAGTTTCTTCTTTACCTGATCTGTACTTTGGTCCCCAATCTAGAAAGTCTGGATCTATACCTGCAGAAAACATGCTCAAAAAAATACTTCTATACTTCTTCTAAATACTAAAATATTTCTCAAAGTTGTTTCACAATAATATTTCTGCCGGTTACATAAAAGAAAAACTGACTATGTTTAGATTTTTTTCCCAAATTGAGTCAAATTTATGAAAAAAATGTCATTTTCTTCTATTTTTTACCCAAATATTTTGACTTTAATCTAATAAATCAGACTTTTATTCTCATTAGTTTTCACTTTTTCTGCATAATTTTGACCTTAGATATAAAAAATTTGATTTTTCAACACATTTTAAATTCTTATCTCATGATTAAGATTTTTGATCTCAAAATTCAAATTTATTAATTAAGAATTAGGACTATTTTCAGAAGATTAGGCTTTTTTTTTAATCTCAATTTATATTTCATATCAAAATGTCTAACTTTGACTCATAACTTTGGATTCTTAATATCATAATTTAGACTTTTTATCTCATAATTTAGACTTTTCAGTTCAAGATTCCAATTTATTCATTAAGAATTATGATATTATTCTGAATATTAGGCTTTTTTCAATCACAATTTATACTTTATATCAAAATGTCAAACTTTTACTCATCAATTAGACTTTTTATCTCATAATTTAGACTTTTTATCTCATAATTAAGTTTTTTATTTCCAAAATTCCAATTCATTCATTAAGAATTATGACATTATTCTGAAAATTAGGCTTTTTTAAATCTTTATTTATATTTCATATCAAAATGTCAAACTTTGACTCATAATTTAGATTCTTAATATCATAATTTAGACTTTTTATCTCAAAATTTAGACTTTTTAATCTCATAATTTAGACTTTTCAGCTCAAGATTCGAATTTATTCATTAAGAATTATGACATTATTCTGAAAACTAGGCTTTTTTAAATCACAATATATACTTTATATCAAAATGTCGAACTTAAACTCATAATTAAGATTCTTTATTTCATAATTTAGACTTTTTATGTCATAATTAAGTTTTTTATTTCCAAAGTTCCAATTTATTCATTAAGAATTATGACATTATTCTGAAAATTAGGCTTTTTTAAATCTCAATTTACATTTCATATAAAAAAAATACCTAACTTTACTCATAATTTAGACTTTTTACATCATAATTCAGACTTTTTAATCAACAAATCTCACCTTTTTGTCTCATAATTTAAACTTTTTTAGTCACAACTCAGACATTTAAGCACAAAATTCAGACTTTTTATTCACAAAATTTCAATTTTTTATATATAATCTGACTTTCTACCCTAAAAAATTGATTTTCAGTCTCAAAATTACAGCTTTTTAACTCATAACTTTGTATACAAAAAAAAAAAAAAAAAAAAAGTTTCCTTTTTTTTCTGACTGGCATTAATGGGCTTCCATACCTCACAGGTAAAGTCTGACGTAGAGAAAAAGGCTGTGAATAAAGCTCTTGTTTGTCTCGTCAGGTCGCTCTCACCTGTAGTTTCCGCTCAGGTATAAAGTGATTTAACAGTAACACACCTGTCCATCTCTTACCTGGTATCCTCCCCACACGTACAGCGTGTTTCCCTCCAGCTCGCGGCACACCGACGAAGAGAGGTCGGCGCTGTGTGAGAGCGAGGACAGCCACATTCCTGCAGCAGCATCCATCCTCACACACACTCTCACACACACTCTCACACACACGGGCAGGTAAGCAGCTCTGCTCCTGTGGGATAAAACACTAAAACACTCCTCCTGCTGACTCCAGGTGAGTGTGTGTGTGTGTGTGTGTGAGTGTGAGACTGAAGCTGCTGCCGCTGTTTAACGTGTTTTTCAGGCTCCGTGTCCTCAGTTTGTTCCCGCCCACATCAGAAAATCCCGCTTACGCAACTGCTGCCCCACGCACGAGCTGATATTTAACACCTTTCTCTCTGTGCACACCTTACAAACACAGCACGCGCCAATTACACACTAATTATACACTAATTACAAAACACCTGGACTTCATTTTTCTGCATTCAAAACACAACATTTCTTCATTTTAATCTCCAAAAATTAATATAAAATGTCACAAAATAAGGAGAGTCATGAAGCTCAGGTGAAACTAATGAACTCAATATGAGCACGTGAGCGATTTCAGGCTTGTTTGTTATGATGGAGAAGACGCGATGACGTAATTAGCTGCACCTGTGCTCACCTGAGGAACCTGAATGTTCATATTTAGTTTGATAAAGAGAAACATACTCAGACATTGATGAGAAAACTTTTTAATTTTTGATCTAATGTTGATTTTGAGTTTAATCATTTTTCACTTTAACAGTTTAATGTGTTAATTTACTACCAGGGGCGTGTCCGAGCGTGTCTACGGAAGCCTGTAAGGGAGCTTTGCTTTTATTATTACGCACCTTTCATACATTCAAATTGCAAAGTGATAGAACAGAATTTCAATAAAAACATACTAAGCAGAAAACAGTAAAAGGGCAAAAATCATATACAGAGAAAAAAGATTTTAAAGTTAAAAAAAACAATGCACAGTTAAAAAATAATAAAAAGCAAAGATGTTAATAGAAATAAGATTCTAAGTAGTTAGGATAAATAATAAGCAATGAATAGGACCAAATAAATAATTACATTTTTTTTTCCATCAACTTGTTCTTACACTTATCATAACTGACCACAAGAGGGCGCCAGCAGCAAACACACAGGTGCTTCATAAAGTTTTCCTATAAGGATTTTAAAGGCAGAAACAGTTTCTGCATCTATTTATTTTTAATTTCTTATTCATTTTATTTTCCACACTGTTTTTTTTAAACATATTTTTCTATTAATGATCACTTGTTCTTGTCTTGGGCAGATTTTTTTTTTTTTTTTTTTTTTTTTTTTTTTTTTTACAACTTTTTTATTTTACCTTCTTTTTTTTTTTTTTTTTTTTTTTTTTTTTTTTTTTTTTTTTTTTTTTTTTTTTTTTTTTTTTTTTTTTTTTTTTTTTTTTTATTATTATTATTATTATTATTATTATTATTATTATTATTATTATTATTATTATTATTATTCAGCTTTTTTACATTAAATGTTGGTCAGACAAAGGTTGGAAAAATAGGTTTAAAAACTACAAACACATTTTATTTTTGCTGGATACAAAAATATTTTTATTGTCTCAAAAATAGAGCAAATTTCTTATAATGCAAATGCAGAAATAGACATTTTTTTCATGTTTAAATCAGATAAATACAGAAATAACTTAACGATTCGATGGAGTAACAGTTCAATAAATACATAAATATACAGAAACACTAAATGGAAAATAAAAAAATAGCACATAATAGTCTTAATTTGTTCTACCAATCAATAAACATATGATTTTAATAAATAAATAAATTAACAGATAAATGGACAGAACTAATATTTTCTGGTGATGCAAATGTAAAAATTGACATTTTTCATGTGTTCTAATGAAAGTTCTACAGAAATAACTTCATGATCAGATAAATAAACAGTTAAATAAATAAATAATATGATAAATTAACACATCATAATCTTCATTTGAGTCAGCAGAATGTCTTCATAAAAATACAGACTGGGTTTTAAAATAACTAATCAATAAATAGAAGAGTGTAAAAGAGCAGAGCACATAGATAAATAGATAATAAATAAATAAAGAGATAAATTGTCTCCACACACTTCCGCTGTCCACTCTACAAAGTCAACAACAACTCGTCTCTACTTTAGTCGACCAGCTGAGAGTAGTCCACTCAAAACTAAAGGAAGGACTAGTCGAGGGTTTGAAGTCGAGGGACTCAGACTCGTCAGATCATCATCAGAAACACACACACACACACACACACACACACACACACACACACACACACACAGAAATGAACAGGTGTGTTTACCTTCTGTTGGAGCAGGTTGCTGAGTCTCTTGAAGCTCATGTTCAGCTTCTTGTTCTGCTTCTTGTGTCCGTGACTCTGGATCTGAAGAACAAAGATGGTAAACGTCACGTTCTCGTGTTCGTACGAATCTTTCTGAGCGTCTGAGCCACGACCTCATGACCTGCTGCGTTTATCAGGACTCTACAAAACCTCACAAACACAGAAAGACGCTGGATTCTTACACAGGAGCGAAGGCCGTCAGCCTGACGCTTCACCACGCTCAGGAAGTTGTCTGCTGTCTTCTCCTCCCATGATGCACTGCTGTGGTTGTGCCTGAACAGGCTCATGGTCTCATCCAGGACCTGGACTGTGAAAGTGACTTTATCTGCAGCCTGAGGAGAAAGAGGAGAAAGAGGATGATGATGATGTTTGTGAGGTCAGAGAGCAGAAAGAGAGAGAATCCATCGACACATTCATGAAGTTTCCTCTGTTCCAGCAGAAAGACACAAAGAGTTTAGAGCTTTTTAAAGAAGCAGAAACATGAAGAGAGGGAGACTCACTGCTGCTGTGGAGGCCTGGATGTACAGATCATGAGGGAAGGTCACAGTCTGCCCCCCCTCAGCCCCCCCCTCAGTGCTGTTGGTGCTGTTACTGGCCTGAAACACACACACACATCAACATCAACACATGAAGATTAAATCACAACATGTCCTGTTACAATATTCTAATCACAGACAGTGAAACATTTCTATAACCTGAAATGTGTCAAAATATCAGATACAGTTTTTGCAGCAGATGTTTTCTGTTCTACACCAGAGTTACTCAACTAAACTGTTAAAAACTACCTTTACAAAAGAAACAATCTATGTGGTAAAAAGAGGCAAAACAGCAAAGAGTAGCAATAAAACTAACTTTAAGGTGGTAAAAGTTGCCAAAAAAGCAACAAAAATTGGCAATTAGGTTGAGTTAAACCTGGAAATACTGGAAAAAGTAGCAATAAAAGGTCCCAAAGTGACAAAAAGCAACAAAAAATGGCGAGAAAATTTTGGAGGAAGCTAAAAAAATTCAGAAAAAAGCAAAAATGGAGACAAAAAAGTGATGGAAAACAGTGAAAAGTGGCAAAGATGGTCAAGGTTAAGAAAAACTGGCATTTTAATTCGGATATATAACCTAGAAATACTCAAAAAAATAACAAAAAATGGTACAAGACTGGCAAAAAGAGTATCCAAATGACTAAAGTGACCAAAAAGCAATAAAAATTGTGAAAAAACTTTTGGGGCAAAGTTAAAAAAATTCAGACAGTGAAAAAAATGGTGAAAAAAGTGACCAAAAAAAACAGTGAATAGTGGTAAAAATGCCCAAAGTCAACAAAAATGGCGAGAGAGTTGTGATTTAAGTTGAGAAAACAGTCCGTTTTTTGCAAAAAAAAAAAAAAAATGGTCTAAAAGTGACAAAATATAGTTAAAGCTGGCAAGAAAATTGGTTGTGAATCTTGAAAATAGTGAGAAAGTGTCAACAAATGGTGTAAAAGATGCAAAAAAGAAGTGAAAAGTGACTAAAACGGACAAAAAGCAGATGGTTGTTGTGCTGTAATTAATGTAAATGTTCATGTTCTACAATGTGTTTGAAGAACCAAAAAAAATTTGGAAAAGGAAACTTTGAAAAATTTAGAAAGAAGAAAAAATGGTAAAAAAATAAAATAAAATAACATTAATGAATAATAATAATGATTTTTAAAAAGTGATGAAAAACAGTCAACAAAAAGTGGCATTTCAATTATGATAGAACCTTGAAACACTCAAAAAGTAGCAAAAAAAAGGTCCAAGATTTGGAAAAAAGAGTAACAAGTGACTTAAGTGACCAAAAATAGTGAGAAAAAATATTCAGGGAAATTTATAAAAAAGTCAGACAGTGGCAAAAATGGTGGGAAAAGTGACAAAATAACAGCGAAAAAAGGGTAAATACGCCCAAAGTTAACAAAAATGGCAAGAAAGTTGGGTTTAAAGTTGAGAAACAGTCAGTTTGTTGCAAAAAAAAGGTCTAAAAGTGACAAAATATAGTTAAAGCTGGCAAGAAAATTGGTTGTGAATCTTGAAAATAGTGAGAAAGTGTCAACAAATGGTGTAAAAGTTGCAAAAAAGAAGTGAAAAGTGACTAAAATGGAGAAAAAGCAGATGGTTGTTGTTGTTGTGCTGTAATTAATGTAAATGTTCATGTCCTACAACATGTTTGTTTAAAAATATATAAGATGGAAACCTAGAAATAATCCCAGTTGCTTATATTCTTTATTATTAGTCTAATAAAAACATTTATCAAGTCGAGATTGTGTGTGTGTACAACTTAATTTCAGTGTCATTTTTATTATTTTAGTACTTTTTCAGACTACACTTTGAGAGAGTGGTAGCACAGGTCGACTAGGTTTGTCAAAACTGACTTGAGAGACTTAAATACTAGGTAGGTGGACGTCGAGTCGCGCGAACCTGAACTCAACACACACACCAACACACACACCGACACACACACACTCATCACAGTCCTGCACAGCATCTTCAACCAGGTTAAAGCTTTTTTTTTTTGTTTCTCTCTGAGTGTCCTAGTCTAACTCTACAAACACTACAACACAGTCTCGTCTCGTCGAAGTAAATATGACCTCGTGTTTCGACGTGGATAAAGTAAAAGGTCAAATATGGACTCCCCTTCTTGGCCTCTTCTTCTTCTCGACGCCGACGTGGTCTCTGGAGTTGTGTGTCGTCGAGAAAGAGTGTGTAAAGCCGAAGTTTCAGGCACAAATAAAACTTTTTTCCCACGATAAAAAACTCACGACGTTTAGACAACATCACGCTTTAATGTCGGATAATTAATGATCCAGCTGCACCGAAAACTGACGTCACACAAACGCTGCGTCACAGAGCTTAAACCCAAATATAAAATGTTTGTTATAGTGGGAAATAGGCTCATATCTTTATTTTAAACTGTTTTAAATATTTGGAAAATTAAGACCAGGCTTTAAGAGCTGAGATAAGATCAGGCAAATCTGTATCTTTTTTCTTTCTTTCTTTTTTTAAAAATTTAATTTAATTTAATTTTATATTTTTGTGTGTGAAATACTGCAGCGATATTTATGCTGTTCTATGAACCAATGACACGTTAACAAAATAAAATAAATCACAATAAATCATTAAGCTATAGTGTAATAACATTCTTAAAGAAAAAAAAACTCGTGGGAACACACTTAAACGGGCAAAAAAGTTAACTAAAGTTAAATCTTTTGTACTGTAAAAAATAAATTAATTAATAAACAAAGGGTATCAAACTCTATTTAAATTATTTGAAGTAAATTTCGATTTCTGTTCGGTTTTAAAATTGCGTTTAAAATAAAATAATTTAAAAAATAATAAATTAATCAAATTAATAAAATAATCATCATTTATTTTCTGGGACCAAAAACAATATCTGATCCGATAATAAACATTTTATGGCATTTAAAAAAAAAAAAATCATAAATATATTTTTAAGCATAAGAAGAAAAACATACAGGCAAAAAAAAAAAAAATAATAATAATAATTAAAAAATCAGATTTACTGTCCTGAGTATACAAACACGCTATAAAAGTCATGGTAATTATTTTTAATGCTTTGAAATATGGTCATTGTCCCTTTTTTTGGTATTTATTTTGAGTTTTTCGCTTTTTTTGTTACGTTAGTGACGTTTTTAAAATATAAACACTTCCGCTGACGGTACGCACGTGCTCTAATATCTTTATAAATATGTTTTGAAAATCAACAGTTTCGTAAAAGGAAAAAAATATTCGAGAAATTTGCGTTTAAATGGGTTTATGTGAATTTTTAATGACATATTTATCTATAGTTTGGGAACGGTGTCCAGCTGGGGTCAAAAAGGGGAAGTTTCCAAACGAGGAGAAAATGAAAGCGGGTTCGGTCTGCGGCTGCGCGGTGACGCTCGTTCATAAGAAGTGCTGATTGACATTTCAGGTTATTTTAATAAGAATTTAAGAGTTAAATGGTGAGAGACTTTTCCCACGAGGATTAAACGTGGACAAAAACAAAAGCGCATTGTTTCACTTCGAGTCTGAGGAGTTTGGGAAACACCTGAGATAAGAGTCACGTGCACTGATGATGAACAGGTGAGATACAAAAGTTACATCAGCAACAATAAAAACCTGGAGGAGATTTCACACAGAAAATAAAATACAAGATTGAAAACATATTTAATTCGAATTTTTATTCATACATCATACATTGTGGATGAGATGACAATAAAAAAACTTCTACATGTGATATTTTCTGCATAAAACCAGGTAAACTTCAGAAAACTTTGAATTATTTTCATTATTTTTTACTTAACAGAGATATGTTAATTCTTACAGCAGTGCTACAACAGAAGGTGAAAATGGATCCAAATAAAAAAGTCAGCAGAGGTTTGTTTTTTCTTGTGTTTGAGAATTAACAGTCGTAGAATAAAGTGCAAAAATACAAAATTAATATTCAGGATCAATGAGATTAACTTGTTTAACTTTTGAGTTTGATTAATCTTTATTTTGATTTGTAACTGATTGAGTATTTTTATTTATAAGTATGAACTCAAACAATACTTTTTTATAGAAGCCAAATTCAGCCTGTAAAGAAAAATAAAAAAAATAGAAAAAATGGTTTTGTTGTGATTTTTTTGCCAATAGGAGATAAAATTTATTACACAAAATGACACAATTTCAGCATTTTATCTCAGAATTTTGACATTCGATCTCATAATTTCAACTTTTTTTCCTCATAATTAAGATTTTTATCTCAATTATTTGCACAAGGAGTCAGAATATTTTTGTTTTTTTCTGATAATTATGACCATTTTTCTTCTTACATCAACTTTCAGTTTCAAAATGTTGACTTTTCATTACTTAAAAATTTGTCCCATAATTTTCTAACTCTTAATTTCCACTTTTTTATATCATAATTTTGACTCCCTTTCTCAATATTCTTACTTTTATCCCCAAATTTGTGTCAATATGGGTCAAAAACTTTTTGCACAAAGCCAAGTTTTCTTTTTAATTTCTTTAACTGGTAGAAATTGGCTTCCATACATTTTTAAATCAGCGACATGTTTTAAATATTCTAAAGTCATTAAGTGTCAAAATTATTACTCAACAATAATAAATAGCTGACTTCTTTATATCAGTCAAGGAGATAATAACCAATGCTTGACGTTTTGTTTTATCACACGTTAATATTAATGTTATTTTTGTAGTTGCAGCTGAAAAAGAAGAGACAAACATCCCAAAAAGTCTTCTTAATAATCTATTTTCCTCAGATATAAGCTCAGTAATGAATAAAAATCCCTCTTCTTGTTGTCATGTGTTGTAAAACAGAATCTCATGTTTATGTGTTTGACCCTGATTTAAAGACAACTCCATAAAAGTGTAAAGCTTAAATTAAACAGAAGGCACAATCAAATATGTTTATTCAGACATTCAAAGTGCTGTTACCTCTCAGATTTTGCACTTTGTGTTTAAATATCTGTGTGTTGCTGGGCAGGTAAACATGATGATGATAGGGAATAATAAAAAAAAAGAGAGTAGGATGTGAAGATGAGATTCTTGGCAGCAGATGTCGCCGTCGTCCAGTCTTAAGTTCGATGTCGTGGCTGAGTCAGATATCAGAGAGGTATTAGAGTCAGCGCTCGGTAACGTTCAGGATTAGTGCACGAGGCTGAAGCTGCTTCCTCCTGTTTAGCAGACTCATAATTGCACTTGAGGTTACTTTGTGTAAAAGCTAGATTCTGTTTTCCTGTCACCCTCCACTAGGGGGCGTCTAACTCTCAGAACAGGAGGTGACAGAGGTGAGGGGGGGGGGGTCAGAACTGTAGATCTCTCTCCAGGTATTTCTTCATGCGCTGACAGCGAAGACAGGGGTCGCTCGGGGCTTTGCAGCTCAGGTGAAACACTGCTTTGCAATCTTTACACCTGCGCCAGAAACAAAAGAAAGATTTAACCTTTTATTCCTCTGACGTCATCGAAGTATAAACACAAACGCCTTCATCAAAAATTAGAAAGTTTACATTCTTCACATTTCAGTCTCTAAGTTTGTTTCACAGTTTTCTGATAGTGATCACAACAACTGGGACGTCCTACCTGTTTGGGGTCATTACGTCACATCCTGACGCCCGTACCCTGAATATTCACTCTCCTTTCCACCAGAGGAATCCAGAGTTCAAACATATCAAAAGTGTAGTTTCATCAAATTATTCCAAGTGGTGAAATTTCTCCTGTAAAGTCCGTTGTTTGTCTCATCATCAATAACAGCAGCTTCACAGTCTTAGAGCATTTCCTCCTCAATGTCAATCTGACAAAGCTGCAAGTGTTTGTTTTCAATAGGGTTCTAGCTGCAAGACGCAAGTGACGCCATTGTTTTGTGTTGAGTTTTCATCCCAGGACAGCTTGTGATAGACAACAAGCGCTTCCTGCTTGACTGGCCAATAGCAGACAGTGGTTTTGTGTAACAGCTCTATTACAGGGTCATTTATTGGCTGTTATGTCTGTCACTCACTTGTACAGTAACTAATCACATTACCATTCACATGAAGCCAGCTGTAGCCATTAAGATCATTGGCGACACTTAAGTATTTCATCAAATTATTCCAAGTGGTGAAATTTCTCCTGTAAAGTCTGTTGTTTGTCTGTGTGTCGTGTCCGTTCTCATCAATTTTATTTCTTTAGACTTCTGGCTACAAGACAGAAGTGTCCACTGAAGCTGCGTAAAGCCTCTTAACAGGCTTGTTCCTCGGCTATCGTCCCTAACAATCACTCCTACAGTAACCAATAGCCTTACTGTTCACACGCAGCCTGCTGTAGCTACATAGACTGCAGAATTTTTTTTTTTTTTTTTGTGCCGCACATAATCCTTCATATTTATGTGAGGAACAAGAGGTACAATCCGTTACCAGGAGCTACAATTTCTCAATTTTTCGCAAACCTTTTCATAGAGAGAACAAAGTTGACTACAAAGAGGACACTGAGCACTGATAAAGCTGGTTTTGTTTGCGCAAAGTCGTCACACGAGACTGTGGAAAATGTGAACGCATCTGCTTGTGTTTTACACCTGAGACTAAAAACTCTCTAACTCCTACAAGGTTTTACCTACAAAGCTCAAATTTCACCCAGATGTAGATGAGAAGGTGTAGAAGTGATGTGGTGGATATTTTATGTCTGACATGAAGCATCTTGAAGTGAATGATTTCCAAAAATTGGTTATAAAAAATGAAGAGGAAAAAAGTGTTTCAGCTGCATTTATCCTGATGTGGACTTTAGCCAGATTTTCTAAAACTAGAGACTTAAATCTTTCAAATGAGGTGTCACTGATGGATTCTGATCTTGTGCTTCTACAGTTATAAGCTTTAAAAACATAGCATGGTAAATAAGCGAGAATCGGGTGGAGTGTAAAGGGTTAAAAAGAGCTGGAGTCATCTCAGATCGTAAATAAACTCTGAACAGTTCGTACCTGGTGGTGAACTCGAACTGAAAGGGGAAGATGATGTCATCGGCGTGGCAGGTCTGACAGATGAACCCTCGCTGGGTGCAGAGGTCGCAGTGGAACACGTGGTTGGAGGCGTACTGCACCAGCGTCAGCAGGTAGTTTGTATATTCACCCTCCGCTATCTGAAACAAACACACACACATGTTCAGTTCATAAACTGTATAATGAGTGGATGTAACAACGTTCGGCTTAAACTGAAGCCTCCAGCAGATGCCCCGCCCCCTGGTGTCTGGCTGCAGTATAGGTCATAAGCTCCGCCCCCTGGTGTCTGGCTGCAGTATAGGTCATAAGCCCCGCCTCCCCATGTATTCCAGATATGAGCCGGGAAAACTTTAAAAAATTACGATACCTCGTAGAAACGTTTCTCTCATCTTTACTCTAAGGTAGTATGATGATGTCATCTGGCTGCATGGTGTTCAGGTGTTTTTTTTCTGAGAAGTTAGTTTCTCATTA
>RPOG01000683.1:0-91488 GCA_008086565.1 Thalassoma bifasciatum
GATCATATGTTAAATTGGATTTTTGGATCATTGTATCCTGTTTTTATTTACATTTAACACAACGTCCCTGTACGTCCATAACAGAAATGTTGAGTTGAAAGCTGGCTCATGTTCGGCACTTGCTTCACTGAAAAACAAGGTAAGGTGCACATACTCTTTGTCAACAGTCTGGCAGTGACAAACCTCCTCCTAATTAATAGTGAGGACAGAAGTAGAGTACCACGGTCCTCTCTCTTTTAAGCGTATGTCATGCTGTCACCTAAAATTTGTTTTGTGGCAGGGATTAGACTGTGACTGCGGGCTTCTTGACAAGGCTTCAGGTGCTTGGTTTCTAAGCACCAGCTGGTCGCTTATTAGCTCTGGCATGCATTGGAAGTGCTATTGATGAACAGCTAATGGAGAAAAACAGTCTCAACTTCAGAGCCTATTTGCTCTGCTCATTGCCAAAGATTCGAACACAGGTTCTCCTATTATCACCAAAAGCTTGAGACGTTTCAAAGTCAAATAACTGAAGTCAAGTCAAAATCAAATCAAACTGTTGGGAGAAAATCTCACTTTTCTGTATGATGCTGGTTAAATCAACATCACTGACGAAAATAATGCTTTTAAAATAAGCATGACAACATTTCTACCGACAACATCAAGCAACAACCAAATAACTTTCTTATTTAAGTCATAACAAAAGTATGACAATCAACTGCTGGTCTCGGGGATTGGCTGAAATTTACCGGTCAACCATCACTGAACCCCCTCATGTGCGGTTGCAAGCTCTTGGCAGTGGCTTAAAGAGTGATTTCACAGACAAGCAGCCAAGATGATATTTCTCTGCAGGGTGGCTGCTCTCTCCCCGACATGATAGCGAAGTGTATTGAGAGAGCTCAGCTATTTGAAAGGACCTTGATATCAGGCCACTGCTCTTTTGTGTCGAGAGGAAAGCAGCAGAATTTGGGGAAAACATGAAGGATACTCCTGGAGGAGTCCATTAGGACAGGGAATTGAAGAATAAGCCACTCATTGATGGAGTTGAATTATCTTTGGGGTGGTTGTGGAAGAGCTGAAAATATGATATACACTGTAAATATTCACGTTATGTCTGCTCTTTTCACACTTATCTCCTATGATAATCCCAATTTCCATTCAGGAGGCTTTGCACGCATACAGAGGATGTGCGCCTACGCTGAGATGAAGTGTGACAAAGAAAACAGAGCAGATGTTTCAGGTGTGTCCTGTGTTTTGTTGTTGGTGGCCATGGAGACCAGTGGTCGAGTAGAAAGCTGTGAACATATGTGAGACAACAGTGTTGAGAGTGTGTTTGTGCATAAGAGAGAAGATAGAAGGAAAAGGATGATATTCCTCTATTGTCAGGAAAACAGTCTGTGTGTGTGTGTGTGTGTGTGTGTGTGTGTGTGTCTTTGGAGACTGTAGATTATTACTGTTCTTTACTGTCAGCTGCTTTTGAGACATAAATGAGCACCACGGCATCCATTACTGTCATTATTCTATACATAATTTCTGTAACAAGTGCGATAGAAATGCTTTTTTTGGACTTGACATCTTCTTTTTACTTAATATATTTCCCTACTTCAGTATCTACATAATGAATCTTGAATTTTGTTCACAATTTTTGCCCTTTCTATGTAGAAGTCCATTTCTGCCTGTTATAAAAATAAAAATAAAAAACTGGCTTTGTTGGGATTTCTTTTGCCTGTGTTAAATCATAATTATGAAATAAAAACCTCACTCCAAAGTAAAGCTACTGCTCGGTAATGTGTCTTCCATTCTATCTCACAATCTTGACTTTATATCACATAATTTCATTATTTTATCTCATTATACTGAGTTTGTGTCTCATAATTTTGACTTTTTATCTCATGAGACATGAGACAATCACCACGCAAGGATCAATAACACTGTAATTTTTGTTTGCTCCTGACATTTTTCACCCATCCCTGATGGTTCTGACTTTTAACCCTTCAACAACTTATTTCCTGCATCCGTCACCCTCACCTTTACCTTTGCCCCCTTGCTGTTTTTTTTCATTTCTTATCTTGAACTATATCCTTTTCTAAACCTACCTCTTACTGGTAAGACTGACCCGACCACCTTAGAGCCATGAGTTCACTCATGCAAACACACTCAGCATTCTCAGCATGGAGCCATTAATCAAAGCAACAGTGTAACAGACTGACAGAACCTCCAAGAACCTTGTTTGGCTGGTGTGATTGTTTTATGAGGTAGAAATTCTTCATGGAAGAGAGTACAGATGCACAAAAATGCTTCAAATAGTCTTAGTACACAGACATTTGACCATTAACTTATAACCTGCCAGTTAAGCTCTGATAAAGTTGTGTTACAGAGTTGTTTTTCCCTGTTCTAGAAATGCTATAAAAATCAAATTATCCCAGGATATTTAATAAACCAGCCAGACTTATATTATGGAAAAAAGTAGTTGTAAACATTAAAAACATGGCTATTTGTTTGCCATAAAAAGAGAAGCACTATCAATATGCCAAATATGACTCTGAATGCAGTGGTGGCTCTCAGGCCACAGCCTTTGTTGTGTTTTATTTTTCCCAGTTTGTCTCTAAAGGTCTTTAAAGTCAACAACTGGCTGTTTGGTCAGTTTCAGAGTCAGGGTCAAGTTGCGTGTCTCTCAGGTCAGTGTCCACATGTTCAAAGGTTCTTTCAGTCAAGTCAGTTGTGATAGTACAGTGAGTTTTGTGAATCCAATTCTTTAGTTTGTGTAAACAAAAAGCCTCATTGAATTTCCTGGGCTGAGGGCTCTAACTAGGGCTGAACAATTTATCGTTTTCTGATCTAAATCGCAATTTCAGACATCATGATCATGTGATCGCCAAAGCTGCAATTTTTTTTGCTCCTGACTGACCCAGGATCTGTTGTCACTAGTTTTACACACACGTCCTTTGAGTGTAAAACTGTTTGGAAAGATCCTTTTTTCCTGTTGAATTTTGTTTTCTATTATTATCGCTTTTTGAACTTAGTCTTTTTTTTAACTGTTTAGTATTTTATCTTTTTTCACTTAACACAATGAAGGATATTTTGCACGATATCATTTTGAAAATTTAAGAGTCAAAGATAACTCTTGTTGTTGTTTTTCAGTCGTTATAACTAAAAGTACGATTATAAAAGTCTAGTTTAGAAATGGAAAGAATTGTAGTTTAAGGTCAGAAATTTGACTATTTATCTCGGAATTTTTTTTCCTCAAAATTTAGCATTTCACTTAATAATGTTGTCTTTATTTCTTATAATTTTGACTTTTTATACCAAAATTTCTACTTTTTATTTCAAATATTGCCTTTATATCAGCTTAAATGTTGACTTTTTATCTCAGACTTTTCTTTATCTCAATATTTTGACCTTAAATGTGAAAGTTTAGATTTTTTTTTTTCACATAATGTTAAATTGATTTCTTAAAATTTGGACTCTTATCTCAAAATTTTGACTTTTTATCTTAAAATATTGACCTCTTATCTAAAAGCTACTAACAATTCTTCAGTTTTCATCCTTACATTGGAGTAAAAACTTTTGATGTTATTTTCTGTCAAGTTTTTAAATGTTTCTGTACATTGTGGAAACTTCACTGAAGTTTGATTTGAAGAAAATTATGAATTGAATTGAAATCACAACATCTGCCAGAAAATCGCAATTAGATCTTTTTCTAAAATCGTTCAGCCCTAGCTCTAACTATACCTCATTTACTCTTTCAGTGATTCCATAGTATAAATAGTCTAACCATATTATAATGTCATAATTGTGGGTACCATCTAAAAACCTCATTATTTAATTAGTAACCGTAGCACATTGCAACCGCATCAAATCACAGCCTCACTCCTTCCAGTCCCTCCAACATCTAAACCCTTTCGGGATTTAAATAAAGATCTCTGCCAGCGTAGAACAAGAATTGCTTTATCAGATTCTATGTGCTGGTAATAACTCAGAGTTTTATTTATAACAAGACTGTCAGGGTCTCCACCAGCTCAACAACCTTTCCTACTCAAGGTCATGGATTAATTTCCTTTCCCACAGCCCCCTGAGCCACTTCTATTTGCTTCATGGCTCCATCTTAAAAGGGAGCAGAAACACATCTATGTAGGGTTTGTAATTGACGTGCGTTGTCTGGAGATTTCTCCAGTCTGGATCACCAGTTCAACCTTCTCTGGTCCACTCTGGTCAAAACCATTAAATCCGCAGCCGTGTCGAATTATGAACTGCTTGCAAATGTCTCGCACACAAGCAAAATATTGATTGCTTGGAAAATGTCACACAATCTTACATCAGCAGACAACAGAGCCAGAGAAGTGCAGCTTTAACGACGTCTTACTCACCACAACAACCTTCACGTTCTCTGTTTTTAAACTTTCGATATAAAATTCAACCAAAGACGTGACGCTGGATGGATCAATTCTCCTGAGAACCCAAATATACAGCCTTAAAGGTAGTATAGTTGTGCTTATTCATCTCATAAGAGCTCTTTAAAGTCAAAGTTAAGCCTGTAAGATCTCAGCCTGCACACTCCTGGGGGTCAGGGTCAGTTTCTCAGACGGTGGATAGTGTAGTTGGATTTAAAGCTTTGATCCCACGGTTCACACAAGACAGAGCAGATCTGTTTGAAAGGAAAAAAAAAAAACACTTTGATGAAAAATATTACAGTAACATGAGTGAGTGAAGGAGACTTGAACCAAAGAAAGCCTGACAGAAGCGGTAAGATCATAGAATTTTTTTTCTGAGATTTATAGAGTAATACAGCAACAAAGGTGAGGTGCCCTTCAGCAAAGTTAGTCCTAAGTTGCTCATTGGTCAACAGAGAGGTATCGTTTTCCTTACTTGGTCTTGAGGCAACAAAAAGTAGATTTTGTTCATATTCTTATGATCATGGGTGAAATATTATGTTGTAAATACTTTTTCATTTGAGGCACTGTCATCTGCTTATTGTCATTTGTGCTGACAATGCTTACCTAAAAAGTCAAAACTGAACAAGTAAAAGTTGAAGAATGCATGTGTTAAGTTCCTTGTTGTTATTGGCTGCTTCTACAAACATTTAATGTCTGTCCTTCTACCTATTTACACACGTAGTGGATGAAAAGCTTTGCTGCAGACGGAGCAGCTGCTGTCTCTCCCCCTTTTCCTGTCAGTGCAGTAAGAATGTGAAACCAAAAACTGAACGCAGATTGCAATGCAGGCTTTTCCTTGTTCATTGTACTGGTAAATTGTATTTAAAGGGAAGGTGGCTCAAAATGTAAACAAGAGGCAGAGGAAATACCAGTCACACCGGTAAGACTGCTCGAGTTGGCTGGGTATGTTGCAGGTAATAATTTAGTGTTTTGCCAAATCTGCAGATCAATTCTGGCATATTCAGACAAGTAAGCTGAGAAAAGATAAGGTACTTTGATTGAGGGAATAAATTTGTTCCCTTTTCTAGTCTGTAAATAAATCAGGCAATCATGTCCCTCAGGTCAGCGGCAAAATGAGCTTAATGTCAACTCCTGATAATGCACAGGTAAATTGCAGTGTTTGTTGTGAGAAATAAGAGCACATTTTATAGTATAAATGTTACACCTATCAACTTAAAGTCCTTTGGCTGACACTGGAACCATATTAACAGGTTCAAGAACAACATCTTTTGGTTACAAAAAATTGTTCGGGAACGTGAATTTTGAGGTGGAACCCAAAACAAAAAGTGTTAAAATACTGTTTCTGTTTAAAAGGAATCAATTGGGGAAAAAAAAAATTCTGGTTCAGAGCACTGCCTGAAATACACCTGGAATCATACAGGAAAATTCTGCAGCTCCTTCACCAGTTGGTGAAACTCTACTTGCTTCTTTCTTATTTTGGGGAGTAGATGAACCCAGTGATTTATTAATTTATCTTTTCTCAAACTTTGAGTGCCCCTGCTTGATGATTCAGTTTCCCTGATACTGCTAATTTTTGCAATTAATAGAAAAATTAACACATCGGATTCAGTATGCACGGTGTGTTTGCATAACTCTTTTTTCTTTAGTTATTGAGAGAAAATTCTATCTAAAAAGGATGGGATCAGAGTGCAAAAGCCTTCATAAAAGAAAGAGAAGTGTATCCCAGAAAAAAAGTGCAAAGAAAGGGACATCTGCACGAGAGCGCTGGATCACAGAGTCCATCAATCAGAAGTGGAGCAGGAGAAGCTCCAGATTGCAGAAAATTGTATGTGCCCTTCAGCAGATCAACAGCCTTTGTCCGCCTGAAGGAAAATGACTGTTGCATTGAAATGACTCCAAATGGCTCAATGCTGTACACGGGTCATTGATGGGCTAGGAGTGTGTGGTGTGTGGGTGTGTGTTTCAAGGGAACCAACTTAGCCAGAGGCTTGTAGACTCCACCTGATTAAACAGAGCAAGACAAGGTGATCATTCACCTCCACTTGCCCTTCTGAGGTGTCACACCCAAGCACACCCTCAAACCTCACTCTTACTGTACAGAACTGACAAAAGACAATCTAAGGAAAGGAAATGTATTTCAAGAACATTGAGCATTTAACACTGCAACTTTCCCATCTTTAACACTTTGACTGCTGTCACTGCAGTAACAATAATGTATGTATTTACCATTGACTGTATATAGAATGGACAGCGTGCTTCCGCCTGTCACCGTTCTACGTTTTTGAAGCCAAAAAACCCCGTTTCTCTAGCCGCCATTGTGCAGCCAGAGTCTGCGCAGTAGAGAATTTCTGGTGGAGCAGAGTTAAAAAGACAAATAAAAATATTTATTTCTTCTTCTTCTTCAGAAGGTTTAGTCTCCTTTTGGCTCTTTCCTGAAGTTTCTTATATCCCCGGTAAAAACTACTCATGAACGGCAGCTGTCAACTATCGTAAAACGAAACTTATATCACTGTTTTTAACGTCCAATAACTAATGAGAAACTAACTTCTCAGAAAAAAAAACACCTGAACACCATGCAGCCAGATGACATCATCATACTACCTTAGCGTAAGGATGAGAGAAACGTTTGTACGAGGTATTGCAATTTTTTTAAGTTTTCCCGGCTCATATCTGGAATACATGGGGAGGCGGGGCTTATGACCTATACTGCAGCCAGACACCAGGGGGCGGGGCTTATGACCTATACTGCAGCCAGACACCAGGGGGCGGGGCTTATGACCTATACTGCAGCCAGACACCAGGGGGCGGGGCATCTGCTGAAGGCTTCAGTTTGAGCCGAACGTCGTTATGTCCACTCATTATACAGTATATGGTGTTTACAGTTCTTTTTGTAATCATCTTCCATGTGGAGCATCAAAAAAAAAAAATTGAACTTATTGTTTCTACCTCAGGTGATAATTAATGACAACAGTAGCAAGATCTCTTTCAAAAGTAAAGACAGATACAAAACATGAGAGATGCATATTCCAAGGGATTTACTATTTGATTCAGACATATGACTGACAACATATAATTAAAGACTATTTTGTCTTCTGACTCCTGTGACTAGTGCTGGACTATTAGGCAAAAAAAAAAATAATAATAATAATGTCACTGGATTTTCTTTTAGATTGTGGGAGTATCAAGGTACAACAATGTGTTATTTATTTTTAAGAGTTAACCAAGTGGTTTTGTAATTCTATGATACTGATGAATTTAATCAATCAAAATCAAAAAGCAAAATCACATTGTGACTTTAACTAGATGTTGCATCAAAAACAGTTTGCCAAGTGCTGCTTTAACTTTGTATAACTTTGCAGTGCATCTTAGAAATGCACTGAAAAATCACGTGTATGTTCTGACATCCACAAGTCTATTCATATACAAATAATTTCTACTCAGCAAGAAAGGATTGGAGCAAGCAAGAGAAAGGATGGGTGTATGAAGAGGGGAACAGCAAGGAAAGCATAGTAATGATGATGATGATGGGGGAAATGGAAGGAATGGTCCATCTATTTTAGTAGACAGCTTTGTGAGTGTACACAACCACATCAATCAAAACAGTAATCTGGACCCAGGGACCGGCAGTGCATACTAACTATCGACTGATTGGCTGGTACAGCAACAGGAGATGCTACAGACAGGATGTCACTCGTATACATTTTTAGACGGATGAATATATTAGTCATTAACAAAAGTAGGTTTGGATTTCTCACAAGCCGGCATAACATGAGAGCCTGTCTGTTGAATCAAATAACTAAATAAACTCAAGCCTGCCCATTATAAATTCTGCACACATTCAAACCAACAGTGCATCTCCAAGAAGCAGAGTGATTGAGGAAATTGGTTACAAAAAGCAAAGAAGAAGTCCAATAGCTCACTTATAAGTGTCGGTGTCTTCTTTTAAATGATATAAAAGATTGAAAACAGCCTGGCTGGTAATATGAAATAGACACATCAGTGCTCTGTAGCCATCTATCAATCCAAAAATCATGTTCAACATTTATCCAGACTTGAAGAAAGAGAGAGGGGAAGGGATAAAGACATGAGAGATGTCAGAATCCCTTTTGTAAACATCTCTCGCAGTATGCTAATTTCACGTTGGAGATTCGCACTTTTGTTCTGAACTTTAACGAGCATGTGCTGCATCTGCTAATTGGTTTAGTGTAAAATAAATTCCTCTTTGCAGTTAAGCCTTGAAAGTTCTGAGAAGCAGTGGGTGAAGTGGCACATCACAGATATATCATCACAGCTTTAGTTTAAGCAGCCATATGCTGAAATGAAAGGACGGCTTCACTTTTTGAAAGCAGGGACAAAAGAGCTGAACAGATAGCAAAGGAGAATAAGACTAGCAGCAATGCCCATCACTGCAACCATTCACAGATTACTCTTTATTTGAATCTGCTAAAGACAGATGCCAATCAAAATAAATGTTGACAATGTTATTTTGGTTGTGCCATTGGTTTTACCTTGATTTGTGCTAGTATGAAATATTTTTATGGAACAAAAGAAGAAATAACCAAGAAATCACTATTAGTCAATATTTAGTTTGTTGGAACCTGTTTTTTTCTTATCCTATTTCCTTTAAGGCAGTGGTTCCCAACCTTTCCTATCTCAGGGCCCACTTTTAAGTCGCGGAAATGATTGTGGCCCACCTCTGACCCAATTAGTACGGAGGCTATATAATGCCTTGAAAAAAGCCCCATTTGCAACAATGACCCAATATGTGATTTAAAAATGCAATAAAACCCAAAATGTAATGAGTGGTCAATATCATAACAGCTGCTGAGCCCAAAATGTGGTATCTTTTTGTCTACAGTGTAACACGTTGTTACATTGTGGACAAAAGATGTTACATTTGGACTCAGCATCTGTTACATTATCAACCAGTTACTACATTTTCAGCTTTATTTCCTTTTTTTAGTACACTTCAGTATTACGTTACATATTGGGCTCTAATATGCTTTCCTAAAGGGCTGTTTATCATATATATATATATACATATGACTATTTGAGCAATCTGAATTTCTTTTGAAACTTAACTGAGCATTAACAATTGAAAGATTTTTTGGTATATTTGTATCTTTGTATAATTACCTTTCACTAAAACCATACTATTTTGAAATTTAAAAGTTTTAGAACATGATTTGGCGGCCTACCTGGGAGGCCTCTGTGGCCCACCGGGGGGCCGCGGACCACAGGTTGGGAATCAATATGCTTTAAGGTATACAGGGATATTTTTTTTTATAAAATTATCGACTGAGGAAGAGACTGCTGAGTCAAAAGGACAGCACAGCATAAATCTAGGCAACACTCCCCCCAAACCCGCTGTCATGACTCAAGATAACAAGAGAAGACAGATTTTCCTCATCATTAATAGAAGCAGACACTTCTGAACCACACAAAAACTATCAGGATGTCCCAGTGGCAAAACCAGAGGTAACTTTGAAACCTGTTAATTTGTCCCCTTTGCCAGCAAATTGGTGTCATAGTTGATTTTATAACACAAAGCTTCTGATACCTGATGACAGACAGAAAAAACAGCAGTGTCTCATCAAATGCATGCTGGGTACTCACAGCATGCATCTGTACTGAACACACAGTGTGGTATAAAGTTGTTTCAGTGCAGAACACGAATCTTCCAATGACTTTGAAGACAGAAAAGAGGACGAATTCATTCTGAAATATACTTTTACTGAAGTAAATCAAGCCAGATAATTTGTTTTTCTTTGGGGTCAAATCATGTGTCAGTTCAGGAGGGTGGAATATGCTTTAAAGGTGAGTATGTTTTGACATCCATACACAGTTTTTCTTTTTCTTTCTGTTTGTGAGGTTCATTTTGAAGCACAGCAGAAGAATCAATTTGCTAACTTCAAAGACAGTCTATTCAGGAGGGCCTTTGAGCACCTTGATGCTGGAGAGAAAAAAATATTTCTCAACAGCCAAGGAGGCTGAGGAATACTCTGGCTGTTTTAGGACAATGCAACCTGTGTCAACCATGACAAATCTTATATATTTTCAAAGTTAAAACAGATCCAGATGTTTTTTGCATATATCCAAATCACTGAAAACAGAAGGTTGCGGCATTTACTCGTGTTTTTCTAAAGTCTGTTCTCATCGGTGAACAGCCCTCATGAGAGTGGGTTCTTCAGTCAAGTGTTTTCCTATAGATTCATGTGTACATGCACTTATGATAAGTGTTTTGTTGTGGTGGCTGCTGTTGCAACACCATGTTTAATGAAGTGTGTGTTCCTAGTGTAAATAAAGAAAGTATATATGTTTTTATCCTGTAAATTTGCTGTCTGAGCTCCAAATTTCTCCATCTCTCTCTGAGCAACTTTATATTGAAATACAGAAAAGCGAGGTATGATATTAATGCCATTAAATTTAACAAACAAAATAATACTTGAAACTTTTGATTTGCATCAAAGCCAGTGCTTTTAACCTGCTAATGTAAGAGACTTCCCCTTTTCCCAATAGCATGCACAGACATTTTGAAGGGCAGAGGCAAAGGAGAAAAGGCACATACTGTATATATTTTGGCTCCCAAGAGGGGTCTTAATGCATTTCCCTGCACCCATGGAGACACTTTAGTGTGTGTTTTTACCCCCAGGAGGGCAGTATATCATGCTTTAAACTACCCAAAAGTGCAGAATAGTGTGGTCCACAAAACAGGATTACACTTAAATACGTGCTTTGGCTTCCAAAAGGCAATAAGCACAAGTTTGGTTCCAGATTAGATTAGTGAAGGCACTTAAGTGTTTGTTTTGGCTCCCAAGAGGTTTTTTTGGGGTACTTTTTTGCTCCCAAGTGCGACTTTAGCACTTTTTGGCTCCCAAGAGAAGGGCACTTCAGCATGTTTAGGTTCCAACGAGGGCAGTTTATCATATTTTAATGAGCCACAGGGTCAGATCAGTGTGGTTATGGGCCCCAAGAAGGCACTTTATCGAGCATTTGGCTTTAAGGATGGCGTTTTCGCTTGTGTTTTGGCTCCCAAGAGGCCACTTTAGCGCATATTTTTCAACAGCTGGGCCTCTAGGTGGGGATGCGGGTGGGGGTGGGGTGACTGCCCCCTATGTACACAGCTCCGAAGGAGAGGAGCCACGGTTGAAGGAGTAAAGTAACTGGATGCCACTTTTCCAATAATGAGCCAGGGTCAGACGGTCTGATGGAGAAGGGGGGTCAAGAGTTTGAATAGGGCGATCGACCAGTTCCACACTATTGTGTCTGTAAACACACTCACTCACACACACACACACACACGGGTACACAAAAACCAACACGTGACTGGACACACTTGATTTTTTTGCCCTTTCGGATAAGACAAGTCAAGAGTGGTGAAGGGTGAAAGGAAGTGGAGGGAGCCTGGAGGGGGAAGAGGGAATAGGAGCTGTGCATGTGTGTGTGTGTGTGTGTGTGTTTGTGTGTGTAGGGGGGAGACTGGGGTAGTATCAGCTCAGCAGGATGTTGACTTTGCCTGGAGCAGATTGAAAAGAAGAAAGAAAAAAGTGCAGGGGTGGGAGGTGAAGAGATGAGAAAAAAAGATGAGGAAGACTACGTCAGGTTATGACCTTTTCTGAAAGTTTTTATTGCTGAACTGAAGAGTTTTACCTCTATGGGAAGTTAGAAGAGGCATTCAGAGATGAGACACATTGAAAACTATCACTGCTTGAAGGCACCTTTGGCACACATGAAGTGACAACGTATCTGGAAGAAATCAGAAGATTATGCAAAGGGATTTTTTTCTTTTCAAGTAGAATAATTTGACTTCATTGAAAAACTTTGAATAATCCTGAAAAGGTGCGTAGAAAGTCCTTTATATCTAGAGAAGGGAAGTGACAGAAGAAGAAGCAGAGACTGGGAGAAACTTTGAATGTGAGAAGAGAGTGAGTGAAAGAGAAAAAGAGAAAGTAAGAGTGTCAGAGGGAAAAGCTAAGCACCCCCCACTGAGGAGGAGCTGCAGAGAAATGAATGGGAGAGGTGATGGGGGTTCTTGGTGGGAGGCCCCCCCCTTTGAACTGGATGTCAGGAGAGAGAAAGAAGGAGACAGAAGGAGGCGGGCAAGGCGGCATCTCAGAACGCAACGATATGGAGCAGCTCAGATTAAAGACGGAGAGATCACAACACAGAGAATGCAGAGAGTCAGGGTGATACTTGTGCTTCTGCAGGAGGAGAGGAGAGGAGAGGAGAGGAGAGGAGAGGAGAGGAGAGGAGAGGAGAGGAGGAGAGGAGTCCTCTCCTACAACTTCCAGATGGGAGGAGACCTCGGAGACTCGACTTCGGTCCAGAAACTAGGACCTGAAGTAAATCGAAGAGACGCCCCCTGGGAGGGTCCGTCTACGTGTCCTAATTTCCGGGTTAGATCTCAAACGTACTGCATATTTAATAATAAGTGTCTAAGTCATTCTCAACTGTAACTGACATGAGATGTCCAAACTACTTTAGCTGAGGCATCTTAATTCAGAATATCAAAGAGCATGAACCAGATTCACAAAGGTAAAGGCAGTGGTGTGGACGTGGGGGATGGGGGTGTTAACTCTCTTTCATGTGACCCAATCGTTGAAAACAGTGTCTTCTTCGGTGGTAAAAGTTGCCCTAAAGTTTTCTCTTGGGAGTGAAACACGCTCTAAAGTGTCTGCCCTTGAACCAAACTTGCGCTTTAGTGTCTTGTTGGGAACAAAAACACACACTCTAACTGAGGTCTCTTGAAAAACTGCTCCCCCTGGTGGCTGGTTGCAGTATATTTCAAAATCTCTGTCTCCTAATGCATTCCAGATGAGAGATGGTAAAACTTAAAAAAATTATTACACCTCATAGAAATGTTTCTCACATACTCACACTGCAGTGGTATCAAGATATTACTTGGGTGTATTGTGTTAAGTCTTCTTTTTTCTGAGGAGTTGGTTTTTCATTATCTATTAGACATTGAAAACAGGGTTATAAGTTTCGTTTCATGATGATTGACAGATGCCATTTGTGTGTAGTTTTTACCAGGAATATATGAAACTTCTTGGGGGCCAAAGCCTGTCCTAAAGTGCCTTTCCTGGAACCCAACTTGCACTTTGGTGCATTGTTGGGAGCCAAAACACACGCATAAAGTGCCCTCCTTGTTGGGCAACCACACTAATTTGTACCTTTAGCTGGTTAAAACAAGATAAACTGCACCTATAGGGAATCAAAACACATGCTAAAGTGCTCTTGGGAGCCAAAATGCACACTTCATGTGTTACTTTTCTCTTGCCCCTGCCCTTCAAAACATTCATGCAAACCACTGCTCTCCCTGCAACAGTAACTCATGCTCTAACATCTGAGCACCTACACTCATAAACACACAAACACACAAAGACTCCAACTAATTATGCACATCACGTCCAAAGAAATCCAAGTTTAGACCCAGTCAGCCAGTATTCATGTTGGTAAAGATATAGACACATTCACTTATTCTTTTGAAGGCTCGAAATACGCACAAACACTTGCTTACACCTTCTATCACACACACAAGGTTGCACACTAAACAACACAAACACATTTCTGGAGTGATCCTTTGCCAACATTGCTGAAGAAGGACATGAGAGGATGTGAACTGCAGATAACCTCTTGTTCTGCAGTAATACTGTAAAGGTTTGTTCGTGTGTGTGTGTGTGTGTGAACAGGAGATTTTTTGGGGACGGATCTGAATAAATTTTCAAAGTCACCAGGCAAAGTTATGAAAACTTAGAAAGGGAATAAAACAGTGTGGTTAATTTGTTCATGTGATCAGAGAAACAATGAGGATCAAGATGATGAGGATGATCCTGATAACAATAGTTGTGCTGCTGCTGCTGAAGAATATAACAAGGACGTGAATCATAATTGTAAGGGTGATTATGTTGCGATAAAGGGGATGATAATGATGAAGATGACAAAGATGATAAAAGGGACAATGATGATCAAGATGAAAATTTGACGACAAAGACTTAAAGATAATGATAATGTCAAGAGTTGAGACAAGGAGACTGAAGATGATACTGTTCATGATGATGAAGGTCGTACTATCCTAAAATCCTACAGTTTCATGAAGCGGACCATTTTGTCCAAAGTCAAGTGCAAGACAAGATGAAAAGTGTATACGGGTCAATGACGTCCACTTTTTTGTGTCCGAGTGCAATATTTCCTTCCATCATGAATTGAGTATTTCATCACATGTGTTTCTTTATTCTATGAAACCTGTGTTATTTGAACACATCTTTAAACTATTAAAATATAACATGTTTTTTTGTGTTTTGGTTCCTCAAACCCCCAAAATGTCAGGTGGTGCAACCGTCCTGACAAGTATCCACAGTAATTAAACTCTAAAAATTGAATGTCAGTTATTGTAAATGGAAATTAAANCATTATTTTATGCTTGAACCTTTTTAAATAAAACATTCTTTGCAAATAAAAAGAATTTTAAAGCTGTTGAGAAATTTAAAAAACTTTTGTCCCGTAATTTTCACCTTGTCAAATGTCAGGGTGGTGCAACCGTAACATTAGACTTTTATTTTAAAGTGAAGAGAATAAAACAGGAAACTGCATCAGCCAGAGGAGCCCAAATGACATTTGTGACCAAGTGGAAAAGTTTGTAGATTTCTCTGAAATACTGATAAAAAAGGTTTTTTCACTTCATTGGTGACTGGAACAATTTCCATGTCAGGTGGAACAACCAATGTAATAATGTGAAATGTTATTTTAACACAAAATTATTTATCTTATTCACAAGTAAAAGGAATAAAACACACAAAATGAAAATGTATGAGTCACTACAGACACTTGAGAGATACTTACCAATAATTTCACACAGAAAAAATAACAGGAACATATAAATATATTTTCATATATTTGGTTGCGCCACCTGACATTTTTGGGGGCTCAAATTAAAAATACTAAAAAATAATGAACCTAAAAACTTTGAAATGTTGGTCAGCTACTGAAATCTGTTAGAAAACATAATTCTTCACTCAGAAATATGTTTTTATCCATTTTCAAAGAACTTTTTAAAAATACGTTTTTAGACCCTCTTTTTGTCATTGACCCAAACACAGGACCTGCCTTTCAAAAAAGTTGCATTGCCAAGTATTGCACAATCATAAACCCAGTAACGTTCTGCAGGGTGTCTGTTGATGAGCACACACACACACACACACACACACTCACACACACATAGATCTACCACCACCTCTACAAACAACAATTAAATCTCAGTATGGAGGACTGGCAGCCTTGAAGAAACAACATTCACCATTAAACAAGAGGAAAACAGACACAGGGCAAAGACAATAGAGACAAATCATTAACTTCACAAAGCCAGGTTTCTTTTGCTCCAACACGGACATCGTGTTTGTTATTTGCAGCTTAATAAGTCAGAGACTCTCTGGGGGAAAATGTGCTCTGTGGTACACTTCTTTATATCTTTTATATTGGAGAACTGAAGCAGGTGTGAAGATGCAGAGGTAGAGGCTGAGCTTTTATGTGGGATTTCTCAAAATGCAGCACTGCCCCTTAATGGCCAATGGTGAAACAGCAGGAGAGGCAGAAGTGTGAGATCAAATGATTGAAATGTTTTTGGGGTTTTTTGAGAAATGAAACAATGTGAAAAATACTGCAATTACAAAAGAAGTTAAAATACGATATGCTAAAGCTTTCTAGGTGAGTTTCCAGCGTGATAAAATATCGAGAATACCTAACACTAAACATCAATTTCATTTAGAGATATGACTAGGCTATTTTTATAACTGTTTACCTGAAACAATGCACTAGCCAAGATCTAAATTCATTCATTAAGACATCTCAGATGTTAAATCTTGTTTTAAAATCAATGTACTTGTTTTTGTCATTGAGTTTACAGTATAATTTTAAATTGAGCCAGAACATCTTTATTTGCCATAATATTTTTTCTTAATTTTGCCACCTTGGAAGAGGCAGCACAGCAGCCACATTTTATTACTATTATAATCGTAATAGAGAAAACTCCCAAAATGCTTTATAGGATTAAAACAACAGAAAATGTTACGTACAAATAAACAGTTCACACCTGAGCTATACATCATCATAAAAAGGTACATTATCATATTATATTATTATCTAAAAAATCTATTAATATCATTTTAATAATTGGAAATACTTCTCAAGGCCAGTTTCAAATTCTTATTTCAAGATTTCTTGTCCAGTAAAATTATACTTCTGCATGGACGGATCGTTTCCTCATCAAATTTATCTTGTATTAATGTTTTGTACTTTCTTTGGAGTGACCTTTTTTCTGTCACTCACTCATGGTGTTTTGGGGGTTATCCATGCAAAAGATTTGAGAAAAAAGAAGCTGACCCAATCAAAAACTTCGGTAGAACTTCAGTAGAATTCAAGAACATTAAAGTGGCGACTGAACGGCCTCAAAAGGGGGAAAGAAAAAGACAAAAAGGAGCTCTGAAGTTCATTACCAGGCCTTTAAACACGGGGTTACATTCAGTGGGATTGTCAGGTCGTTTGTCTGAACCGCCCTGCTGACACTGCTGCAGACGGAGAGCTACAAGGACGCCAACCTCAACCTTTTTACAAGCTGCAGGAAGCCTGGAGGAGTGATGACAAACGGGCTGAGTGACCTCGTAAGGTGCCGTCGTCTCCACATGTGCTCCCCGCCCCTCGAATGGAGCGGAGCGGCAGAGCTGGGAGTCTTTGAGGAGTGATCAAAAGACCAGAAAGATCCGCTCCTTTCTTCATTAATATTCAGGACAATCAAGTGCCTATCTTTGATACGAAGTTCAAAACACTTCTGCTGTTCTGTCACCGCTGCTTCAAAACTCTCAGATAACACTTCCAGGTAATATGTACTGACAAATGTCTGTGAATAAACTTGTATAGCACAAACACAACAAAACACTAGATTTAATCTGCTCGGCCAACATCTTTAAAAGATTAAAGGATCATTAAAGGGAGGAATATTTTAAACCAACTGTACTTCTTATACAATTTTTATGCTGCTTGACTTGTACTGAACATTCCTTTTGCAGCACTGTCTCTTTAACTTTCCTTTTACTTTAGTTTAATGACTTAACAAACTTCAAGTTGCTATAACTTAGGCACATTAAAACATTGGCTTTGAGACCTCGCTGCCACTTTTAAAATGTGTAGTGAGTGACCATCATGAGAAGCTACCTATTTACTCAGTTATATGATAGTGTTAATTCTCTCCAGTGGTGCATCCAGTTCCTTAAGTGAAAAAAAGTGAGTGCTGGTACTCTCCTTATCCCTTTGGTATCAGTGAATCTTTATTATATTATAAATTTCAACAGTCAAGAAATACAACAAGAAATAATGCTGATTTTCACCACAGGCAGGTTGAAACATGATAATGGAGCAAACAACACACTATAGTGCCCTGCTGGCTGGCAAACAACACTAATCTGCTCTTTGGACAAAGAAAACAACAAAAACATTTAACTACCCTCCTCATTGGTGAACCGCACTTACATGGCCCTTTGTCTTGTAATAAATGTGACAAACTGCCCACCTGGGAGCCAAAGTACATGCTAAAGTACCCTCTTTGGGGCCAAAATACAACAATGCGTGCGCTCAGAAGCCAAAACACGTGCTAAAGTATTCTTTTAGAAGCCAAAAGATGCTAAAGTGCCCTCTTAATAGTCAAAATACACTACAGTGCCCTTTAAGAGGCCAACCATCTGCCAAAGTTCCATCTTCTTGGGAGCCAAAACCATTGACTGTATATAGAATGGACAGCGTGCTTCCGCCTGTCACCGTTCTACGATTTTGAAGCCAAAAAACTACGTTTCTCTAGCCGCCATTGTGCAGCCAGAGTTTGGACAGTAGAGAATTTCCGGTGGAGCCAAGTAAAAAAGAGAAATAAAAATATTTATTTCTTCTTCTTCAGAGGGTTAAGTCTCCTTTTGGCTCTTTCCCGAAGTTTCTTATATCCCCGATAAAAACTACTCACGAACGGCAGCTGTCAACTATCGTAAAACGAAACTTATATTGCGGTTTTTAACGTCCAATAACTAATGAGAAACTAACTTCTCAGATAAAAAACACCTGAACACCATGCAGCCAGATGACATCGTCATTGATGGAATCGCATTCCTACTCTCTTTGCAAAGATGGTCCATAGCATTAAAAAATTTCAAAAGGGCCGAGTATAGACCTTATGTACCCCTCCGCCCCGAATACTGGATATGACGTCGGTCTGTGGTCCCCCGCCCCGAATACTGGATATGACGTCGGTGACACCAGGGGGCGGGGCATCTGCTGGAGGCTTCAGTTTGATCTGAACGTCGTTGCGTCCACTCATTATACAGTCTATGGCCAAAACACACAAATAATACCCACTAATGAGCCAAATGTGCTGAATTGCCCTTCTGGGAAGAAGCGCTTGATAAGCCACTTAAGTTGGATTGATCAGTTTGTAGTGAGGTTGAAAAAAGTAGGGTGTTGTGAAAAATGGCTCAAATTAAAAGACATGACACACTGCTGAGGAGGTGAAGAACAATAAGATGAAGTGTTGTAATGACTCTGCTGGACGTCACCTCCTCACTCTGCCTCATTGATCACTGCCTGACCTTTGACCTGGACGGAAAGAGAGTCTGAACTTAAAAGTTATGACGTCCTAAACCAAACATCACCACTTTACAGAGCAGAGAAAAATGAACAAAGTGACTCCTCAACTTTCCTACACTCGTTTAAAGTGAAGTCAGTCAGTGTTAAGAATGTAACACAGATCAGGGTCTAGACTTTCTGCTCGGTGCATGAAGTACAATCACAAGACTTAAAGGAAATGAGACTCCAGAGGTTAACGATGACATTTTTCCTATTTTTGTGTGAACAAATACTCGCTCACACATATAAGTGAGCTCAAGGGCAGCGTAGAGACCAGGTGACAGAATATTTTCTGAGCTGTTTTGCTTCACAAATTTTCGTTTACACAGAAATATGCTAAAAGCCAAACCCCCATGTGTGCCCTCAAACCCTCAGGTGGTTCAGTTCTCGTTTTCCAACCTCACGCTTGCGGCCTCTGCTCCTGACAAAGTCACAACTTCAAAGTCAGAAAGAGGAGAGTAGTAACACACACACACACACACACACACAGAAATTACACAACCTGAGCATTTCCACATTTCCTCCTCTGCCATCCAGTGGGGCTCTTTCGCCTTTTGTGATGTATAATTGAAGCTGTGTGTAATTTCGTCGACTCATTTCCACTCTGAGCTGAACTCTCACTTCTCTCATCGTTCTGGAATATTCTCTCTGAAGTGAGGAGACCGGCTCTTTGAACATGCTGGTTAACATGCCCTGCCCTCACAACCACCACCCTGATCCTACCATCCACTCCATTCTTCATTAAACACTCCTCTAAGTGATGTGTCTTCAAGGGACTTAGATGATAGAACGAAAGATCATATAGAAAGATATAGAGTGAGGTCTGGTATTGAAAAAGTTTTCTGAATATCATTCATATAAGTGACTGAACCTCATGAAAAGTTATGATACGAGGACAAAAGAGATCCAAAACCAAACACGTACCAATCATTCAGTGGCACTGACCATTTGCATAGCGACACCTGTCAAGCACTCAGTGATACCCACCAATTGACCTATGACCCATAATCTGAAAACCCAAAAAGAGGACCACTATCCGACACTAAAACAAACCCAAAGATACTCAAAGACGACAAAGTAACTTCATAATCCATACTTTTTTTCTGTTTGAGGTGAAAATTTTCTATAATGTAAATGTGAATAATGGACAGAGATTTTAGACTTATGCTTGTTAAAAACATAAAAATGAATAAAACCTGGCACTACAAGATTTTTTTTTAGCTCATATGAAGAAAATTTTTAGATAAAACGTCAATCTACTCAATCTTAAGAATAAAAACCTTAACTTCAGTCGTGATGGTTGGTGCGGCAAGTGGAGGGGAGGTCCGGCTAAGCCATAGGTCAATCACTCACTGACACTGACCAATTGTTAAGTGACACCTGCCAATGCCTAATAACAACTTCCGACGCTCAGTGACACCTAACAATGTTTATGATTTAACTTACCAACTGCTCAGTGACACCTGCCAATATACCAAGATCTGTAGGTGCCATTGAGCAACTGGCTGGCGTCAATGAACGACTTGTAAGGCTTCGAACCTGTACGTCAAACTCTGGTGCAGAGAAATTAATCATGGTATCTGACTTAATTCTGAGAAAAATATCTTAAAAACATCAGGGGCCTCCTGGTTTGAAGTACTACTTACAGGAAGTAGCAGGAGATGACTGTTAGTAAACCTCACGAAGTGCTTATTGGGGTGGCAGACTTTTGCCACAGAGCTCAATGTGCCTCTGGTGAGAATATTAAATCAGTTAATCTGCAATTTGTAAGTTTATGAGAATTTGTGCATGTTTTTCTAACTATCCAACACAGATTTTTCCAGCAGGAAGCAGTTTGTGTGTGTCAGAGGCACAGAAGAGCAGGGACCTGAGGGAGGAAGAAGACAGCTGGATCTGGATCCTGCTCAGGCTTGTTCAGCTGTTTGTTTCTGTAAACACAGATTAAATCGTTTTGTATGAGTCTCTGATCATAATGTCTGGCTTTTGGGGAGTTTTTCAGACTCCAATTTGATTCCAAACATGGTTTTCAAATGTAGGGGAAGAATTAGGAGCTATTATCTGCCTATTTTTCGCAGTGGTCAGGAGGGGTAGGACATAGTGTGGCGCTCTTTTTCTCAAGGGAAAGGGGCGAAAATTGGGGGTTTTGTTTTTATTTGTCGGCTTTTAAGGCCATATTCCCACATTTTGATAGCTTTAAGTTGTGCTTTTTACCATGTGTTGGCTTTTAAGTCGGACCTGTACTGTGTGTGGATCTCCTGGCTTAACAACTCGTGAGGAACACCGGCAAAAACTCTGGGCAGAGCCATGACTGTACTCACCTCTTACCAGGGCCGAAGAGCAGGTCATGGACTCCCTCGTCACACTTGGCCCAGCCACATCCACATCCACCGCCGCTGAATCCAGCCTGACGACCACTGGATTCAGCTCAGAGCGAGGCCGTAAGAGCCCGTCAGATCCTCTCCGACCCAACAGGGACCATAGGGGAAAGTTGAGCAGGGAAAGTAAGGTGGGAATGTCTCTTCGTGCTTCAATCCACCGCCAATCGCTGGTCCCAACGCCGACCCTTGCGGTTCATCCCTCGGCCCTGGACCAGCTGTTGAATCCCGGCTCGTGAGCCCGATCGTCACCCCTCTGCAGCATCCCTGATACATGGAGACTCCATAACCAGGAAATTAAAATCAAAATCGTCCACAACCTATTGCTTCCCTGGCGCAAAGGTTTTGAACCTGGTAAAGATTCCTCCTCTCGTGCGTAAACATCCACATGTCACGAACTTAATGATCCATGTGCCGATTCTAGTGTGTGATGGGGCCCCAAGCAAAAATTTCCAAGGGGCCCCTCTGACAAGTGTTGACATAATAATCTGAAATCGACAAAAAAGGTCAGACAATCAAACTTTAAAAAATATATATTTATTATTATCGAATATTTTGAAGGTTGTGCAAAAACAGGGAAAACAGTGTTTAAATGGATTACATTATTAAAACTATTTACAGCAAAAAAATACAAATATGTCAAACAACAGAACAATGCAACTTTTAAAAACAATATATGTGTTTTTACCAAAACAGTAGCCAGGACTTCACCTTTGTTATCAAAGTTTATGTTTGGGGCTTATTTACGTTGGTAATATTCTCCAAAATTAACAGTTTCCTTTCAGAAAGCACATTATCAAAATTTATATCTAAATTCCCGAGCATTAATAGCTTAAGAGGTAGCAAAGACACAACTTAGCTAACATTCAAATAACATCATTTTTTTTTTCATTAAATTAACATTATCATATTAGTATTATACGGAAGAGGATTAGGGCCACTAAGACAAAAAAAATTCAAAAAAATAAAAAGTCAGAATTCTGAGTTTAAAGTCAGAATTCTGACTTTTTTCTCAGAACTCTGACTTTTTTTTTTTTTTTTTAAGATTTAAAAATTCCAAAAAAAAAGTCAGAATTCTGACTTTTTTCTCAGAATTCTGACTTTAAACTCAGAATTCTGACTTTTTTCTCAGAATTCTGACTTTAAACTCAGAATTCTGACTTTAATCTCAGAATTCTGACTTTAAACTCAGAATTCTGACTTTAATCTCAGAACTCTGACTTTTTTCTCAGAATTCTGACTTTTTTCTCAGAATTCTGACTTTTTTTTTTTTTAGATTTTTTTTTTCTCAGTGGCCCTAATCCTCTTCCGTAGTATTACATAGTTACTTTAGTGAAATGTCAGAATAGTTCCCTGCAAACTAATTCATTTTCTCTCTGTCCGTTGTTGGTAGCAGTTTTAGCAGTGAGCTAACACACTAACGGCTGCCGCTTCGTTAACGGCTCTATTTAAAAATAACGGTCAGCCTGACGCCTAACGATAGTTTCAGTCTGTCACACGCTGTCGTCCACCCCTCTTACCGCTGTCTTGCTTTTTTTTTCTCTTCTTCCTCCTTTTTCTCTGTCTTTTTTCGCTCCCTGAAGGGTAGCTCCTCTTCATCTTGCGTCGTTGTTGTCGGTTTCATACGTTAATTGACAAACTTTAGTAAAGTAACGGCCATTGATAAAACAGGTAACGGCCTGTAGCAATGACCGAAGGATGACATGGGGCCCCTTTAGGGGGGTATCCGTCAAAGATGTCATTGCAATTTGGCCACAAGTTGTTTGATGTGGATCATGGGGATAATACGGTGGCCGGGAAGGGCAGAACAAAATTACAAATTGTGAATCACTTTTACAATGGTTGAGACAAATTTACATTTTAGAAAAAAAATGTATATTCACTAAACAAAAATTAAATTACCATAACACATTTACAAGTTCTGAAACAAATTTACTTTTCGGAAAACAAATATTGTTCTGCACTTTGTGAAAATGTTTGCGACTTTGTTTAAATGTTCACCGCTTTGTGAAAATGTTCGAGTTCGTAATTGGCCTTTCCCTTACATGGTTGAGGGCCCTACTTGGCCTACACTATTGCCCCTCGCCGTCAGTGGGTTCTACCTGCCGCAGGTCCCATAAATTTTTGAGGTTTCTGCGACCACACGAAAAAACAAAACCGCGTTAAGCGCATAATATGCTGTCCACAGAACGGACAAAACTTCACCTGATCGCTGTCCATCTTGGATGACCTCCAACAAACACTATTGGCCTATTTGCCGCTCCCCGTTATCACATCCGGTTCATCCCGGGAGTTGGTACATTCCCTTCCCGGTTAATGCTTGAGCTTGTAAAAGTGTTTCGCCACTTGTAAATTTGTTTCAGCGTTTGTAAAAGTGTTTCACGTCTTGTTAATTTGTTTTCCAAAAGGTAAATTTGTTTCAGGACTTGTAAATGTGTTATGGTAATTTAATTTTGTTTAGTGGATGTAAAATTGTTTTCTAAAATGTAAATTTGTCTTAACCATTGTAAGAGTGTTTCACAATTTGTAATTTTGTTTTGCCCTTCCCGGCCACCGTATTGTTGCCCTACATGCACTTTCACACTTCGCACTTTTCTGCATTAACTTGCATGTTACTTTCCATTTTTTTGGTTTGAGCTCGGGTCTAAACATGTCATCGCCTTTATATGTGTATGGTGTTTCTTATCTTACCTCTTTTAGTCATTGTGTTGTCTATCATTTCTGTATTTTAGACTTTTTATTATTGTCATTGTCTCTTGTCCTTTGTGTGTTCCTGCTGCAGCATCAATCTCCCTTGACGGGACAATAAAGTAATTTCTGATTCTGATTCTGATTCTAAAGCAGGTTTGACATGAAACAAATGTTCACACAGTTAAACATGTAGTTAAATAAACTTATCAGATGTGCAAAAAGCGCATGTGTGTAAAATATAAACTAGACTATCTCTCTGTATGAGACAGGTGAGGGGCAGGTGTGTGAGCTGTAAAAAAGGAGGGATGTGAAAAATGTGAACCTGTTGGATGAGTGACTCTGACACCTGAGACTGTTGTTGTTGTTGTTTCTTTTGTCCAAGTCGTCATTGAACGCATCACTGAAGCTGAAAGATGACGTTTCCACCGTTTCTGTGAATCTGAATAAAAAGTTTCAGGGCGAAATTTGGAGAAATGTTGTTGTTTATAATGTGAGTAACTTTACGGTGCCTCACACTTCAGAGCGGGCACATGGATGTGATTTATTTAGATCTAAATATGAATAATAATCAGGATTTCTTCACATTTATTTTTACCTCTTTGTATAATTTCAGTCGACTGTTGTTGCTTTAATCTGATTTTCTGTGTTTGTTAAATTAACGTGTGTTTTCTCTGTTTGTGCTCACAGATGCAGTGAAGGGATAGAAGATGAAAATACACAAGAAGGACAAGCAGCAGGTTGGTTTCACACACACACACACACATTTTGAGAAGTGGGTCGTTAATTAAAACTTTTATAAGACTTAGAAACAAATAAAACCCCTCAGGAGACTTTAGGGTCAGTATTTCAACATAAAAAGTGAAAAATTTGAGAAATAAAGACAAGATCCTGAGACAAAAAGTCAAGATTTAGAGATGAAACTTCTTAAGTTTAAGAAATCAGTTTAAGATTATGTGAAAAAAGTCCAAACTTTCTCATTTAAGGTCAAAATTTTAAGATGACTAAAGTCTAAGATAAAAGTCTACATTTGAAATAAAGGCAGCTTTTGAAATAAAAAGCTGAAATTGAAAGATGTGAGTTGAAATTATGAGAAATAATTACAGAGGCTAAAAAATAAAAAGAAGATTTTTCGATAAGTTGTCAAATTTTGACTCTTCTTAAAACCTAACACCCATTCCTGCTTTTTCTAAACCGGACTTTTTAAATTGTATTTTTAGTTATAAAAACTGAAGAACAAAAAGAGATATCTTTGACTCTTAACTTTTAAAAATGATGTCGTGCAAAATATCCTTAATTGTGTCAAGTTAAATAAAATAAAATCAACAACAATCCCAAAGAAAAAAAGATTTCCCCAACAGTCTCACACTCAAAGACAGGTGTGTGTGAAACAGCTGATATAACAGATCCTGGGTCAGTCAGGAGCAGGAAAAAATCACAGCTTTAACGATCACATGATCACGGTGTTTGAAATTGTGATCTCAACCATTTTTTTTGGAGTTGTCGAACTCTACATCCGTTTTGGTTGGAAATATTAAAAATTATGGAACGTATTCTGGGAATATCAGTTCCGTTAAATTTCACTTTTCTTTATTTGGGCGACCTGCCACATGATATAAGCAAAGACACTAAATATCTTTTAAAAATATTTGTCATTGCTGCTAAGAAAGTTATCACCCGTAAATGGCTACAGGTGGAAACACCCACAATACAAAACTGGATAGAAATTATAAAAGAAATTCATGAAATGGAAAAAATGACTTTTTGATTAAGATTAAGAAGAGATTTGTATATTTCAACATGGGAAAAATTGAGACTTTATTTTGGAATAGTTGAGGTGGAGGGTGTCTGCGAAAACAGAACCATTTAACATTTCATCAGAACATTAATTTATGAAAATACTGAACAAAAAATGTGACTGTTAAACTCCACGATAGCTGTGAACATTTCAGACCTGGCAACATTTTTGATGTTTTTTTTGTCTTGTATCTGTTTTTTCTTTTTCACATTACTTTTCTTTTCTGTCTTTGCTGTTCATAAATGAAAAAAATAGAAATAAACTTTAAGTGTTAAAAAAAAAAAATTAAAAAAAATTGTGATTTCAATCAAAAAAACGATAAATCGTTCAGCCCTATCAAGAACTACAACTTAATCCCTGTTTGGATTATTTCTCATCATTTGGAGAAAATGATGAGGGTGTAAAGAGAGAGGAAGCTTTTATCCTCGTCAGTCTTTGGTGCGTAGTTAGTTACCCTTTAATAGCTTAGTTAGTTTTTTTTTTGCAGCTGGGGAAGCTCAGACTCAGGACGAAGCTGAAACTTTGCACTAAAAGGTTAAAGATCACATAGATGAAACTCTTTAAGACCTAAACTTCTTTGTTGGTTTTTGAGCTCAGCGTTTCTCCAGGTGAGTCTCTGAGTCGTCTCCTCCTCTGATGTGGTTTCTGTTTGTAATATTTATGAGTCAGGCCGAGCAGCGAGTGATGACTCAGAGTTTTTTTTTTTTCCTGCTGAGGTGACACAGCATCTCTGAGAGAGAGAGAGAAGCTCCAGGCTTCGGCTCTGACGGAGAAACATGACGAGACGACTTTACTCAGCTCGACTTCACTGACGAACAAAGATCAGACTTTTACCAGAGATCAGAGCAAAAGTGGTGGAAACTTCCTTTACAAAAGAAAGAAGCTAAGTAAGGGCAAAACCAGCAAGAAGTGGCAAGAAAAATACGTGTAAGGTGGAAAAAATGGGTGAAAATCAGGAGAGAACTTGGAAAATAATCAGAAAGTTGCGAGAAAATATGAAGAAAAGAGACAAAAATGAGCAAAAATAGTATTAAATGCTCAGAAATGAAAATTGTGGTAACACTTTAGATTAGGGAACACATATTCACCATTAACTACGTGCTTATTAACATGCATATAAGTAGATAATTATTATTTATTAAGCACACATTAACCCTTTATTCTACCTCTATTGTACCATGAATTTAGACTTTTCATATATTAACTCCTAATTATTACTTACTGACCACAAATTTATGAGTATATGTTCCCTAATCTAAAGTGTTACCAAAATTGTTTGTGTTTGTTTAACAAAATAAAATGAGGAACCCAAAAATAATTGTACAATAAACAGTAATATAAGGCTAAATAATCCCAATTAGATTATTCTAACAAATAGTTCAGTCCAAGCGCTAACTCCACTAGCTTCATCAACTCTCTATGGGATTTCCCATGTTATTTGTTAGCATTATGCTAAGTGAGGATTTAATCTCTTTTTTTGAACCGAGGAGTAAAAGTGCTGCATTTTTAAGAAGTTCTTTAGTAGAGCAGAAATATTTAACTTTCAAAACTCAGAACACACCTGTTCAGAACCGAATTTTCCTCATAAACTTATTCCCATTTCATTTTCTTCACCTGTTGTGCTTGTTGTTTTAATTATTTGTGTTGTGTACTTCTGCTTTTATTCTTACTGTAAAATGTACTTGGGTGTCAAGAAAGGCGCCTTTTTAAATAAAATGTATTATTATTATTATTATTATTATTGCTATTATTATTATTGTGATTATTATTATTATTATTATTATTATTATTGTGATTATTATTATTATTATTATTATTATTATTATTATTATTATTATTATTATTATCATTATTATTATTATTATTATTATTATCATCATCATCATCATCATCATCATCATCATCATCATCATCATCATCATCATTATTATTATTATTATTATTATTATTATTATTATTATTATTACATTTGTGGAAAGCTTGATAATGCAGAGAAAGGTTTATTTTGTAGTTTTGGAAACTTTCATATCCCTAAGATGAAGAATAAGTTTATGTTTTTTTCTGTGCATATGTTTTTGAATCCATTTCACTGAATCTACATAACACCTTTTTTAAACTGAATGTTTCCAAAGTGCTGCAAAAACATAAATTAGAAATAAATATATATAACAAAACAAATATAAAACCTGAGCCCAATGACACCAAGAATGTTTACTAAAACAGGAAATGGTGTTAAACACATCCTGTCACAGACTTTAAGATGATGTTTCTGATTGTAAAAGCAAATAAACATCTTTGATTTTAACCTGAGGAAGGTGTTGAAACCTCAAACCTTCTGTCATCGACTCTTAACCGTAACTGTGCGACCGCAAACTCAAGGAAGCAGAAATGTGTCAGTTCTCGTGGTTATGGAAACACAGGAAAAGCGCCGTTGGACTTTATCGAAATATAAAAAAATAAAACACTGATTACGCCACAGAGTGTTGTGGAAAAGCAGCTGATGTTTGTGTGAGTGTGTGTGAGTGTGTGTAATGTGTTTTGGTCTCAGTCTTTAATAAGAAGTTATTTGAGTGTTGCTCTTTAATCAATAATAGATCAGCTGCTGTGACTCTTTATGGGCCTGCTCTTCACTGTAACAGCAACTGCATCGATCGTTTCCTGAATCACATTAGTTTTATGAGGCAGCAGTTAAATAATCAGAGTTAAAGAATCAGAGCTAAACAATCAGAGATAAAGAATCAGAGTTAAAGAATTAGAGTTAAAGAATCAGAGTTTAAGAATCAGAGTTGTAGAATCAGAGTTAAAGAATCAGAGCTAAAGAATAAGAGTCAAACAATCAGAGATAAAGAATCAGAGCTAAACAATCAGAGATAAAGAATCAGAGTTAAAGAATCAGAGTTAAAGAATTAGAGTTAAAGAATCAGAGTTAAAGAGTTAAAGAATCAGAGTTAAAGAATTAGAGTTAAAGAATCAGAGTTGTAGAATCAGAGTTGGAGAATCAGAGTTAAAGAATCAGAGTTAAAGAATCAGAGTTTAAGAATCAGAGTTGTAGAATCAGAGTTAAAGAATCAGAGATAAAGAATCAGAGTTAAACAATCAGTTAAAGAATCAGAGGTAAGATTCAGAGCTAAAGAATAAGAGTTAAAGAATAAGAGTTAAAGAATCAGAGTTAGAGAATCAGAGTTAAACAATTAGAGTTAAAGAATCAGAGTTAAAGAATCAGAGTTAAACAATAAGAGTTAAATAATCAGAGTTAAAGAATCAGAGTTAAAGAATCAGAGTTAAATAATCAGAGTTAAACAATAAGAGTCAAACAATCAGAGTTAAACAATCTGGTGTAGACTGACTATGTTCCATGGTGTAGACTGGTTTTCTTCCCTTTCAAAGCTTAGACACAGCCATATAAGAAATCAGTAAAATTGTGATTTTTTTTGCAAAACTCAAAATGAAAATTCCTGTTAATATGATGCAGTCACACTTTGTTTCTAAATGACACTTTTTCACATTAATGTTTTATTTTTTGTAGGCAACTATAGCTGCCTGTCATTTACACTTTATGTTTTTGTTTCTTTTTTTACGTCACAAGTTCATGTAACAGAATTTATCAAGTAGCATAGATTAAGATACTTTAGTCGCCTGAACTCAGCTACAAGGAGAATACAGTAAAAAATCTTAAGTTTGTCAAACACACATAAATCTGTTTGACTTCACTGAGGTCATTACGTCACACTGATGTAGTTTTTTAAGGCGACAAGTTTCTGTGTTTGTTTTAAGTAAAGTCAACTAATTTTACAGTGCAGGATGAAAAGAGGAGAAGATGCAAACAGAGGAGGAGGAGGAGGAGGAGGAGGAGGAAGCTGTGCAGACGTTAGTTTCATCTGTTTGGGTGAGGAGAGAGAGATGATCAAAGAGAGAGAGAGTCTGTGTTTCAGACGGAGGAGGTTTCTCTCTTTTCTCTGCCTTAGTTTGAAGCAGTCGACCCAGATTCTCTGGTTCCTGCTGATTCATGAAATGTGGAGGAAAAATACTGGAGGAGAGGAAACTACAGACGCTTCATGCTGGAAGTTTCTGTTGTTGATTTAAAAAGAGTAAACACAGTTGTTTGTTAATAAATGTCTTCACCAACCTCCAACCATGAGAGACAGAAAAGTTTCAGTGTTTTCATTCAGATTCTCTGAAAAAGGCCAAGAAATCATAAAGTCTCCTGGGTTATGTAAAGTTTTCAGAACAACTGTAAATCAGGTTCAACCTTCGGACATAAAAATGCAAAAAACTGAAATCAGGACGATGAAAAAGTGAAAACACGGATCTTTAAATGTGACACAATTGTTTTCTGTATGAGAGTCAAAGTAAAGAAGCAGCAGATTCAAGTTTATAAAGACGAACATGAGACTGTCTTTACTCTGTTCACTTCACTTCACACACACACACACACACACACACACACACACACACACACTGAGTGAAACACATGCACATCAGAGCATAACGTCATGGTTGAATGTGCTTACATGACTGAGTACACACTGACACACACATTCACACACCCACACACACCCTGCATGGTTCGATGTGCTTACATGAATGACTGCATACACACGCACACACACACACTCACACACACACACACACACACACACTCACACAGTGTGATCTGCTGCAGTGTATCACGCTCTGCCAGCTGAGCGAGGCCGCCTGCAATCACACTGCCTATGAATCAATAACACACACACACACACACACACACACACACACACAGCTCTGCAGTCTCATCGATGCTGCTGCTTCCTCTCAGCCTCAGCAGCAAACAGGAACAGAGGAAAAATCAAGCAGACGTGTCCAAAACTAAATAATCATGTTTATAATTTCAATAATTTCTTAGTCACAAATGTTGTTTACACAAAATTCCTTTGTTGATTTCATTAAAAAAATAGTTTTTTTGAAGAAAATACCTGTAGCAGTAATTTTGTTTTATCAATTACTCGAAATTTCTGGGGACCACTTTTGGAGTCCAGGCGACCCCATGTGGGGACACGACCCCAAGGTTGAGAAACACTGCTCTGGAGGCCTGTAAGAGGACAAAGCAAAGGGCAGACCTTTACTTTGCCCCGCCCCCTGGTGTCTGGCTGCAGTTTAGGTCATAAGCCCCGCCCCCTGGTGTCTGGCTGCAGTATAGGTCATAAGCCCCGCCTCCTGGTGTCTGGCTGCAGTATAGGTCATAAGCCCCGCCTCCCCATGTATTCCAGATATGAGCCGGGAAAATTTTAAAAAATTACGATACCTCGTAGAAACGTTTCTCTCATCTTTACTCTAAGGTGGTGTGATGATGTCATCTGGCTGCATGGTGTTCAGGTGTTTTTTTTCTGAGAAGTTAGTTTCTCATTAGTTATTGGACGTTAAAAACCGTGATATAAGTTTCGTTTTACGATAGTTGACAGCTGCCGTTCGTGAGTAGTTTTTATCGGGGATATAAGAAACTTCAAGAAAGAGCCAAAAGGAGACTAAACCTTCTGAAGAAGGAGAAATAAATATTTTTATTTCTCTTTTTTACTTGGCTCCACCGGAAATTCTCTACTGCGCAGACTCTGGCTGCACAATGGCGGCTAGAGAAACGGGGTTTTTTGGCTTCAAAATCGTAGAACGGTGACAGGCGGAAGCACACTGTTTATTCTATGCTGTCCTTCTTTTTCTCTGTTTGAAGAATCAGTTTCACAGATCAACTTTACTTTATCTGTGATGTTTTGGTTTTACAGGGTGAAAGGATGAAGCTCCTCTCCTCCTTTTCTCCTCCTTTTCTCAGTCTCGTTTCCGTGAGGAGCTGAAGTCCTGCTCTTCACACTCAGACTTTTACAGTCAGAGAGCGACGTAATCCTCAGAGTAAATATTTCTCTGATCAGTTTCCTCGGAGCAGCAGAGTGAAAGGAGCCTCTTCAGGCTGAGCTGACATTTACTAATGTTCACGAGATAAACGCCATCGATCTGAGCAAATCTGGGTCGTTGGCGCTGAGAAAAGGACGTATGGATGTGAGTCAGAACAAACAGAAGAGCAGAGGAGCCTCAGCGTTTGTTTTACAGGAACTTTCTCTCCGACAGAGCTGACGGCTCAGAGACCTGAATCTCGCTCGTCCTCGCTCGTCCACGGGGACGTGACGTTTCTGTTTCGGCGCTGACAGGAAGGTGTGCGTGGCGCTCCCTCCTCCTTCACCGTGTCTCCGCCGTCGTGTCAGGTGAAGTTTGTGGCGGCGTGGAAACGTGTCCTAGTTGGCGAGCAGAGGTTGTTACTCATTCAGCTCCAGTGTCCTAGTTACAGCCGCGTCCTTCATCACTGCAGACAGCGCTCGCAGACTCTCAATCATTTAGAAACTTTAACGCTGGTCTCAAACCTCACGGACAGAAACTTTAACGCTGGTCTCAAACCTCAGGGACAGAAACTTTAACCCTGGTCTCAAACCTCAGGGACAGAAACTTTAACGCTGGTCTCAAACCTCACGGACAGAAACTTTAACGCTGGTCTCAAACCTCACGGACAGAAACTTTAACGCTGGTCTCAAACCTCAGACACGTTTCTGAGTTTGTTAGAGCAACAACACGACCAACAGGTTAAAGCAGGAAACAAATAACTGAGTTTGTGAAACAGTTGAGAGAATGATGCACAGTCTGATAAGTCACAAAACATGAAACAAAACATTCAGAGATTCTCCAGACTGACTTGACTCAATACTGAGGTCAGGAGACTGAGATGGCCACTCCAGAACCTTCACTTTATTCTGCTGTAGCCAATGGCAGGTCCACTCGTCCTTGTGTTTTTAAATTTTTGAGATTATAAAATCAAATTTTGAAGTAAAAAAGAGGAAATTTTGAGAAAAATGTCCAGAGACCACATTCTTTCAGAGAGTCCTGTATTTCAGCTGAAGTTATTTGTGTTTTTCTTTGCATCCAGAACAATTTTCCTGTCAGTTGTAGCTGAAATGTTTGTTGGTCTACCTGACCGTGGTTTGGTTTCAACACTTAGGGAGTAAAAGGTGAAGAAGTAATCTCAAACTTGAGACGAATAACCGTAGGAGTCAAGGAACCTATAGAAAAATATAGGGAAAGGACAAAATATGTCAACCTAAGTGAAAAGGACGTCTTTGAAACTGTTAAGAAAATCTTTCCTCGTGACTCAGAATCCAGAAATGTCAGTGCAGCACTGGATGAAAGATGCAAACACATTTGTGTCGACTTGTTCATGTTATCAGGACAAAATCAGCAGAGGATGAAACTTCTGTTTGATTTCTCTGTCTTCATAAAGGTGTGAGAGCCTGTAGGTAAAGAGTCTCTCTCAGTAAATTGCGTCTCCTTTCTTGATGTTGTGACTGAAGTCCTGAACTCTCCTCCTCTCTACTCCTGTTCTTCTCTCTGTGACCTGTTTTATTTTTACTCCGTCAGACGCTTTACTCCCTGAAATAATTCAGGTTAGAGGCGCTCTCGTCTGCTGCTGCGTGAAGCTTTGTCTCCTCTCTGCTGGAGACGTCAGAGCAGTTATTCTACAAAACAGAGACAGGGGCGTCTTTGAGAGTCTGTTTTTAACCAATCAGGCGTCAGAATGACCGACCCCGTCGCTGTGGTCTGTGGCAGTTTGAGGGAGCGATGTTTAGAGGAGGAACGGCATCAGGATCATCAGACAGGTGAGGGAGGAAAACATCCAGCTTCACCATGACGACCGCGTGTTTACGTCCGCCTCCCTGCAGCTCTGGCACAGGGAGCCAGTTTCCATGGCAACAGCTCAACCCACCCCCCCCCCACCACCACACACACACACACACGCACACGCACGCACACCCTCCCAACGCCATCCCAAACCGGCTGGCGAGGAGGCCACTGAGCTCGCCGTGTGTGTGTGATTCATTGAGATGACACCACATACCTGCGTCTGCAACACACACACACACACAGCTGCTACAGATACGCCTGCACATGCATCAACATCACACACACGCTGCAGATAAAAATACACACACACACACACACACACGTCAGCTGCTCGCTCTGACCCGGCGACTGAGCGCGCTCCGTTCTCTCTCTGGTTTCTAAATTCAGACGCTGCTACGGCTCGCTGTGATTGGCTGCCAGGGGAACCGTCTCTCTGACAACCTGCTCCAGACTCTGAGTGTGTGTGTGTGTGTGTGTGTGTGTGTCTCCATCAGCTGTGCTCTGATTCACACTTTCCCTCACAGATCCTCGGCCCTTCCTCCCTCCCTCTCTCCTTCTCCGCTCGCCTTCGCCGTCAGATCCACTTCCTGTGCCAGCAGCAGAGAAACGTGTTACAGTGTGTGTTTGTGAGTTCGCCACAGAAACATACGCGCGGTCTGTCGCGTCGTGTGCAGATGGATGGCGCTCGCAGACAGCAGAGCACGGAGACAGACGGTGCGGCGTGCTGTCTGTGACACCGCGCTGAGGATACACGCCAACGCGCCGGCAGACGTCTGTGACCTCAGCGCCGTCTGCACGCACACAAACATGACACGTCATTGGTCGATTTTCTTAGACGCGTTACACAGAAGCCAAAACTCAGATCAAACCTGCAGAAGGGTCAATGAAGTGACGTCCCTTTTTTTTGTGTCCGAGTGTAATAATTCCTTCCATCATGAATTGAGTATTTCATCACATGTATTTCTTTATTCTATGAAACCTGTGTTATTTGAACACATCTTTAAACTATTAAAATATAACATGTTTTTTTGTGTTTTGGTTCCTGTTTGGGGGTTTTACAGTCCACCACGTTGGCAGGACTGTTCATAGGTGTCATTAATTTGAGATTTTTAACTTAGTCAGTTATTGTAAATGGAAATTAAAAATACAGTGGCATTATTTTATGCTTGAACCTTTTCAAATAAAACATTCTTTGCAAATAAAAAGAATTTTAAAGCTGTTGAGAAATGTAAAAAACTTTTGTTCCGTAATTTTCACCTTGTCAAATGTCAGGGTGGTGCAACCGTAACATTAGACTTTTATTTTAAAGTGAAGAGAATAAAACAGGAAACAGGAAACTGCATCAGCCAGAGGAGCCCAAATGACATTTGTGACCAAGTGGAAAAGTTTGTAGATTTCTCTGAAATACTGATAAAAAAAGGTTTTTTCACTTCATTGGTGACTGGAACAATTTCCATGTCAGGTGGAACAACCAATGTAATAATGTGAAATGTTATTTTAACATCAAATTATTTATCTTATTCACAAATAAAAGAAAGGAAACACACAAAATGAAAATGTATGAGTCACTACAGACACTTGAGAGATACTTGCCAATAATTTCACACAGAAAAAATAACAGGAACATATAAATATATTTTCATATATTTGGTTGCACCACCTGACATTTTTGGGTGCTCAAATTAAAAATACTAAAAATTAATGAACCTAAAAACTATGAAATGTTGGTCAACTACTGAAATCTGTTAGAAAACATAATTCTTCTCTCAGAAATATGTTTTTTTACCCATTTTCAAAGAACTTTTTAAAAATACGTTTTTAGACCCTCTTTTTGTCACTGACCCAGAAACAGATTTATCCTTCTTTCTTTTTCTTTTCTTCTTTTCTTCCTCAAACAGTTATAAACCTGCTCCACTTTCACACCTGTGACTCTCTCTGACTCACCTGCCTTTTCACCTTTTCTTCTTCTTCTTCACTCCTGATTTATAATTTCTCCTGATTTTCTCCCAATTTTTCTCGTTGATGACTCATTCAAACACTTTTTTCTGAACGAACGGCTTCTACAAACTGTTTCTGATCCAAACACTGAAAAACTGGTGGGTTTTTTAGATTCTCAGGTTTTCAAAGTCCTGACCTCAATGGTGGTCGCCAAATCACTTTAGAGAATTTAAACCAATGTTAAACAACAAAATTCCAGGCAGAGTTAGTTTAGTTGATTCCTGCTTAATTATTTTTCCAAAATTTGATGCATCAGCTAAATTTGTTTGATCTGAAATGAAGTGTTTTATCCGAAAAAGTTCAATAAGCGTAAGGAGAAACATTTTATTTTACTTTGTATTCAATCATGTAATGGTCAATGACTATGGAGCAAAATGCTGCGAATTAGAAAACTAAATATGAAAACAGCTTTTTGAAGATTTCTTTCTTTGGGGGGGGGCAACAAAGAGCCAACATTTTAAGATTAAAAATGAAAAAATTCTGTGCGAAAAAAGGATAATTCTGAGCTGAAAAGATGGGGTTCCGAGAGGAAAGTCCTAATTTTAAGATAAAAGACAAAAACTGAGATTAAAATTCAGAATTTTAACCTAAACCTAAGATAAAATGTAACACATCTGAGGAGAAAAGGTCATAATCTGAGATTATAAAGTCAAATTTCCAAGATGAAAAGTTAAAATTCTGAAGTCAAAGCCAAAATCTGAGGTAAACGGTTGAAATTCTGCAGTGAAAAGTCAAATTTCTGAGATTATAAATGGAAATTTTTAGTAAAAGAAAAAAAAATTCCAAGATTATAGAGTCAAGATTCCAAAATTTAAAATCAAAATTCGGAGAGTGAAACTCAAAATTCTGAGATTAAAAGCCAAAAATTTTAAGCTTATAAATCAAAATTATAAGATAAAGTCAAACCTATGAGATGATTATTTTGAAATTGTGAGAAAAAGAAGATAAGAAGTCAAAGTTATGAGATGAAAACTTGGAAGTTATCAAAAATATTATGGAAAAGTTGAAATTTTTGAAAAAGTCAGAATTTGGGGTGAAGTTGAAATTATGAGATAAAGAGTCACATTTGGATATTAAAGTCAAAATTTTGATATAAAAAGTCAAAATTTTGATATAAAAAGTCAAAATTTGAGATAAAAAGTTGAAGTTATGGGATCAAGCCAGAAAAAACGTTGTGGTCAAACAGTAGCTTTATTAAGATGAAAAAGTAAAAATTATTTGTTGGAAGTGGAAATAATGTGATGAAAAGCCAACATTTAAGATAAAAGTCAACATTTTTTGGGCTAAAAAGCCAAAATTTGGTAGTATATTATCAAATATTTTGATCATTGAGTCTTTAAAGGAATTTTCAAAGTATCAAACAAACAAAAATCCTGTGTATTTATGGATCAAACATATTCTGGATTTGGTCTTTTTGACCTGTGACCAAAAAAAAAATGTGTGAAACGCTGCTGTAGACGATGGAATTGCTGAGTGACTCTTTATGATTCATGATTTTTCTGTTTTTGTCTGTGTCAGATGTTCACGGCGCTCCTGAAGCACACTCCTCCTCCTCCGGCCTCCTCTGCAGCCTCCTCCTCCTCCTCCTCCTCCTCCTCGGACCAAAACAGTAACGCACAAACTACAGCTCCCACAATCCCACGGGGTCACCTGGTCGTGGGCCCAAAGGACCAGCTCCGCCTCCTCACCCCCGTGGGCAGCAGCACGGCGGCGTCCAATCACTGCACGGTGTCCGGAGCCCACGCCAAGCACGCCGCCGCCACAGCAGGAGCAGGAGGAGGAGCACCCAGACCTCCCTCATCCCTGAGCGAGGAGGACGATGGAGGAGGAGGAGGAGGAGGAAGGGTGAAGAAGAAACGGAGGAAAAAGGACAAGAGGGAGCGGGAGAGCGCGGGCGAGCGAGAGAGGGAGAGAGAGAGCAGCAAACCAAAGAAACGGCGAGAGGAGAAGGAGGCGACCACGCTCACGCTGAGGAGGAGCAAGGAGCCCAAGGAGCCCAAGGAGAGGAAGGAGAGGAGGACCAAAGGGAAGGAGGCCAGGAAGGAGCTGAAGAACGTGAGCGGGGCCAAAACCGCGGCTCCCGGACCCACGCAGGGACCCGCCAAGGTCCCGGGGAAACGGGGGCGCAAACCCAAGATCAAAGTCCTCCCCCCTCTGCCCAAGAACCAAGGTACACACACACAGGAACACACACACACACACACACACTTCAAACACCTGTGTGTGTGTGAGGCAGCTGTTAATGAGTGTGAACAGTTTTAATCAAGAAGATTCGCGCTCTTAATTTGAAAGGACAGATTATTTCTGTTTTTAACCTGAAATCTTGATCAGACACCAGGAGATAAATTCATCTGATTATAATAATTAGATTAAAGAGGAGTGTGTGTGTGTGTGTGTGTGTGTGTGTGTGTGTGTGTGTGTGTGTGTGTGTGTGTGTAGGCGGCTTCATTAGCTCTGAATCAAAACTAAAAACAGATTAATTACATTCACATAAATGTAACTATGAAGCTCTTTGCTGTGGATGGTTCTGGATATTTTTCAGATATAAGAAATAAAAACATTCTCAGAGTTTAAAGAACATGTTCAACTTTTTATTTTATTTATTTTATAAATGTTAAGTTTCCTGTGTCAGCTGTTATTTTTAACTCTTTAAAGCCATCAAAGCTCTGGGTCGCCAGTTTTATAAGTATCTTTTTTTTTTTAATTACCGTAACTCTTCAACTATTTGAGCGAAGAAAAAATAATGTTCCTCCTCCTTTTCTCCTCCTCCTCCTTTTCTCCTCCCCCCCAGCTCCTCCCCCCTCAGGCCTCCACCCTAAAGTCCAGATCCACACCAAGAACCATGGAGCAGCAAACAGCAGAACCCCGGGCCCCTCAGCGCCGCGACAGAGGGGCCGCAAACCCAGGTCAGACTTTCTGCACCAGCCAGGTGGAGTTTAGAGTTTAGAGGAAACTTTCTGCACCAGCCGGGTGGAGTTTGGAGTTTAGAGAAAACTTTCTGCATGAGGCGGGTGTAGCTTAGAGGAAACTTTGTGTATGAGGCGGGCGGAGTTTGGAGTGTAGAGGAAACTTTCTGCACCAGCCGGGTGGAGCTTAGAGGAAACTTTGTGTATGAGGTGGGCGGAGTTTGGAGTGTAGAGGAAACTTTCTGCACCAGCCGGGTGGAGTTTGGAGTTTAGAGGAAACTTTCTCCATGAGGCGGGTGGAGTTTAGAGGAAACTTTGTGTATGAGGCGGATGGAGTCTAAACTTAGGGGAAACTTTCTGCATCAACCGGGTGGAGTCTAGAGTCTAGAGGAAACTTTCTGCATGAGGCGGGTGGAGTTTAGTGTTTAGAGGAAACTTTCTCCATGAGGCGGGTGGAGTCTAGAGTCTAGAGGAAACTTTCTGCATGAGGCGGGTGGAGTCTAGAGTCTAGAGGAAACTTTCTGCATGAGGCGGGTGGAGTCTAGAGTCTAGAGGAAACTTTCTGCATGAGGCGGGTGGAGTCTAGAGTCTAGAGGAAACTTTCTGCATGAGGCGGGTGGAGTTTAGAGGAAACTTTCTGCATGAGGCGGGTGGAGTTTAGAGTCTAGAGGAAACTTTCAGCACCAGCCGGGTGGAGTTTAGAGTCTAGAGGAAACTTTCTGCATCAGCCGGGTGGAGTTTAGAGTTCCAGTCCATGTCTTTCTGTCACAGCTGATAAGTGGTTTCTGTTCTTCCTCCTCCTCCTCCTCTCTCTCCTGGTTTCTCCTCCTCCTCTCTCCTGGTTCCTCCTCCTTTCTCCTGGTTTCTCCTCCTCTCTCCTTGTTCCTCCTCCGCCTCCTTTTTCTCCTCTCTCTCCTGCAGAGATCCTGGCGCGGCGCCGGTGGAGAAGAAGAAGAAGGGGAAGAGGAGAAACCAGGAGGTGGCGGTCCAGGAGGGGGCGGAGAGTGACGACACTACCTCACTGTCGGCCCTCGCCATGGGAGGAGACGACAGCCAGGACGCTCTGGACAACGCCGTGAGTAAAACCTGATCCTGGGCCGGACCTGAGTAAGATCTCCTCTCTGGCCTCTTCTCTGGCCTCATTTCCACCTCTCTGGCCTCTTCTCTGACTTCATTGCCTCCTTTTTGGCCTCCCCTTCTTCTCTGTGGCCTCGTCTCTGGCATCATTTCCTCTTCTCTGGCCTCTCTGTCTCTTCTCTGGCTTCTCCTTTGACCTCATTTTCTCCTCTCTGACCTCAGCACCACTCAACTGTCCTCCTCTCTGGCCTCTTCTCTGTTCTTGTCCCCTCCTTTTTGTCCTCTCCTTCTTTCTGGCCTCAGCGCCTCTTCTCTGGCTTTTTTATGAGTCCTCATTTTCTCCTCTCTGGCCTCAGCACCTCTCCTCTCACATCAGCACCTCCTCTTCTCTGGCCTCTTCTCTGGTCTCAGCACTGCTCCTCTCACCTTAGCACATCCTCTTCTCTGGCCTCACATCCTCTTCTCTGGTCTCAGCACCTCTCCTCTCACCTTAGCACATCTTCTTCTCTGGCCTCACAGCCTATTCTCTGGCCTCACCTCCTTCTTTATGTCTCTTCTCTGGCCTCCTCTCTGGCCTCACCTCCTCCTTTCTGTCTCTTCTCTGGCCTCACTTTCTCCTCTTTGATATCTTCTCTGCCCTCACCTCCTCCTCTCTGGCTTCACCTCCTCCCGTCTGTCTCTTCTCTGGCCTCCTGTCTGTCTCTTCTCTGGCCTCACCTCCTTTTCCCTGGCCTCACCTCCTATTCTCTGGCCTCCTCTCTGGCCTCACCTCCTTTTCCCTGGCCACACCTCCTATTCTCTGGCCTCCTTTCTGTCTCTTCTCTGGCCTCACCTCCTCCTCTTTGACATCTTCTCTGCCCTCACCTCCTTTTCCCTGGCCTCACCTCCTATTCTCTGGCCTCCTCTCTGGCCTCACCTCCTCCTTTCTGTCTCTTCTCTGGCCTCACCTCCTCCTCTCTGGCCTCTTCTCTGGCCTCACCTCCTCTCCGTCTCTGTCTCCCACCTGTAGAAGCGGCGTTCAGGTCGTCAGGTGAAGAGGAGGAAGTATAATGAGGATCTGGACTTTAAGGTGGTGGACGATGATGGAGAGACCATCGCCGTCCTCGGAGCCGGTCGCATCTCAGCGCTCAACGCCACCGCTCTGGCGTGGCAGGCCGAGGTACGGGAACGCCGTCCGTTTTTCCTCTGCAGGTTTTTCTGCCGCTGTCTGAGCGATCTCTCTGTGAACGTTTTCTCTTTCCTCTGTTTGTCCCTCAGGAGCCTCCAGAGGACGAGGCCAACATCATCGAGAAGATTCTGTCAGTCAGGACGGCGAAGAAAGAGGTGACACACACACACACACACACACACACACACACACACACACACACACACACACACATACAGTAATAAACGGTTTCTCCTCCTCATTCTTAAACTTCTCTCCTGCTGTCTGTGAATTTTCTTCTTCTTCTTCTCCTTCGTCAGACTTCTCCGTCAGAGGATCAGGTCGAGGACAGAGAAGAGTTTTACGTCAAGTACAGAAACTTGTGAGTCAAATTAAAATTCACTTTTCTTTTAGAAAACTGGTTCATTTTTATTTTCTGTATCTGAAAAACAAAAAAATAAAATGTGAGAAGACGGTAACAAAATTTGTTGTGTGTCTCACCTGTGTGTCACCTCTGTCTCACCTGTGTGTCTCACCTGTGTGTCTCACCTGTGTCTCACCTGTGTCTCACCTGTGTGTCACTTGTGTGTCTCACCTGTATCTCACCTGTGTGTCACCTGTATCTCACCTGTGTGTCACCTGTATCTCACCTGTATCTCACCTGTGTCTCACCTGTATCTCACCTCTGTCTCACCTGTGTGTCTCACCTGTGTGTCTCACCTGTGTGTCTCACCTGTGTCTCACCTGTGTGTCACCTGTATCTCACCTGTCTCCTGTGTGTGTCACCTGTGTGTCACCTGTGTGTCACCTGTGTGTCACCTGTATCTCACCTGTGTCTCACCCGTGTCTCACCTGTGTCTCACTGGTGTCTCACCTGTGTGTCACCTGTATCTCACCTGTGTCTCACCTGTCTCAGCTCCTACCTTCACTGTAAATGGGCGACGCTGGAGGAGCTGGAGAAAGATCCCAGAATCCACCAGAAGATCAAACGCTTCAGGACCAAACAGGCTCAGATGAAACACCTGTTCACAGAGGTGACGCTGGTTATTGTTACCTCTGAGTGTGTGTGTGTGTGTGTGTGTGTGTGTTTACTCTCACACTGACCCTGTGTGTGTGTGTGTGTGTGTGTGTGTGTGTGTGTGTGTGTGTGTGGTCTCTGCAGCCTGACGAGGACTTGTTTAATCCCGACTACGTGGAGGTGGATCGGGTTCTGGAGGTGGCTGTGACCACGGACACAGAGACAGGAGAGGTGAGTCAGCTCGCCGCCACCGAGTGTGTGTCAGGTTAAAAGCTTTTTTCTCACACACACACTCTGACTCTGTGTGTGTGTGTGTGTGTGTGTGTAGGAGGTGACCCACTACCTGGTGAAGTGGTGCAGTCTCTCGTATGAAGAGGCCACGTGGGAGCTGCAGGAAGATCTGGACCCTGAGAAGATCAGAGAGTTCGAGGAGATCCAGAAACTTCCGTCCGACCTCAGACACATCGTGAGTACAACAAGAAAAAAAACCCAGCTTTAAAAGTTACCCTGGCTACCAGAAGGTTATTTTCCTAAATGATCAGTGTTTTTACCAGCTACATAAGAACCATAATAAAATCTCTCAAAATATCTTAGTTTGTATAAAATTTGAACAAATATTTTCACCTGTAGGCCGCCATTGTTGTTTACGCCGCAATAACGTCTGGGTAGTGACGTCATATGGTTGCACCGGGCTGGATCTCACACAGGATCATATAAGTCCTGGAGCGGACTTCAGTGGTTTCCAGAGGAAGTTTTGTGGGTTTGTGTTGGAAAATAGTCGGCACAGCATTTGGCTTTAGTCTCCGTTTATAATGACCCACACCTGTCAGCTCTTTCATCAGCATGGGCCGGCTAAATGCAGCAAATGCTTCTGGGGAGAAGTGGCCAGAACATAGCTGCGGCTCCATGGGAAGTTGTTTACGCCCACAAGAGATTTCCCACAACTTCCTTCTTTTCTTGTCTTTTGGGAAGCTGTGCAGACTAACATCAGTCTCCTTGTTTCCTTTGGACTGAAAAGTGCAGTGACTTAGATCTCATAATTTTGACTTTTTATCTCAAATTATTGACTTGTATCCCAAATTGGGCTCTTAATCTCATAATTCTGACTTTTTCCCATGATTTTGACGTTTTTTCCCCCCCCAAAAAAATCAGCATTTTGTCTCTGAATTTCAACTTTTTCATCTTAAATTATTGACATTTATCTCATATTAAAAACTTTTTTATCCTAAATTATTGACCACTTATCTTATCATTTTGACTTTCTTTGTTTTTATCTCCAATTTTTGACTTTTATCTAAAAATTTTGACTTTTTATCTTACGATTTTGTCTTTTTTTTCCCAAAAACTTGACATTTTGTCTCAGAATTTCAACTTTGATATCTCAGGTTTCACCTTTCACCCAAAAGCAGCCACATGTGGCATTATTATGTTTTTTTCCCTCCTCAAACCTCGTGACTTACGGCAACTAGTAGTGAGTAAACGGCCAAATCCAGATGCTCGGCACCAAGCAACCAATCTACGTCATCAACCCAGAATGCATTGCTGCGCCTGAAGGATAGAAACTGTGTTTTAAACTGTATTTTTTTTAAAGAAAAACCAATTTGTTATGTCTTTAACAACAAATTCCAGTTTGAGACAAACATTTAAGCAGATTCATGCCTGTTAGTCCTTACAGTTGGGGTTCACTTTAAGGAAATCAAACTGTCAGAGGAACTACAGGGGCCTGTCAGGGTCAAAAAGGAGGATGATGTTAGACGTCTGTTAGACCTGGATCCTTCCAGAGTCCAGACTCACAATGTTAAAATCGCGGACTCGCCCTTTAACTCTGGTCCTGATGATTCATGACCTGCTCTGATTCCTCGCTCTCTTTGCTCGCCGTCGTTGGCGTGAGGATTAGAAGTCTGGATAATTCACATACAGCTCGTTTACATTCTGTGTTTGTGGGAGGATGAGAGTGAGAAAAGGAAACACAACAACAACAACAACAAAAACAGAGTCTCAGATTTATGTTTCCTCTCTATCACTCCCTGAAAAGACGACAGACTCCGCCCACAGACTGTCCCATTTAGGCTAAGTTGCTCGGAGCAGAGAGGAGAGAGGTAACGCCCCCCTCGGCCCCTGACGTGGTTTGGTGTTTCGCTCTGGTCCAGAAAAGAGTTGGTGTTTGATAAACTCCAGTTTTTATCTTCTGGAGAAAGTTCTTTGTCAGAGGAAACACAAAGAACTGAGACTCAGACCCTGAGACTGTCTTATTCTGGGTTTCATGGTTTAAAGTCGTTCGTTTTGTTCGTCCTCTCGTGTCTTAGGTGAATCTCTTGTTTTCAGACGGTTAAAGTTTCCTGTCTCTGTTTTTGTTTCTGTGTTTCTGTGTTTTTCTCAGGAGCGTCCTCTTCCAGAGAAGTGGCAGAAGTTGGATCGTTCCAGAGATTACAGGAACGGGAACCAGCTCAGAGAATACCAGTTAGAGGGCATGAACTGGTTACTCTTTAACTGGTACAACAGGTGAGACTCTTGAACAACACCTGCAGGTGAGAAATGATGAACATATAACATAAGAACATCAGAGTCCAGGTCAGTTACCATGGAGACGTTTCCTCATCATTGAGTCAGATTATTCACTCATGAAAATCAGGATCAGATTTAAAGCTAAAAGTTTTTACACAACAAGGAATTAAATAGTTACAGAAAAACAAGAACATAAATGAAGTATTATTAAGAAAATATATATCAAAAATTGTTTTTGTATGAGTATTAGTGACACATAAAAAAAGATTTCTGTTAAATGATGAGGATAAAGATGTTTTATTTCCAGGGAGAAGTCAGAATAATTCTAATCAGAAAGTTTTTACCTGAAACAGACACAAACACTTTCAAAATAAAATATAGGAAACCAAAGCTAAAAATTTTAATTGAAATTGATAACATGATGAATTTAGTCCTAGAAATTTAGGATTTTTTCCTCTACATCCCGTGTCATCAGGGGTCGTCCCTTCAGAATAAAAGTCCTGATCCTGAACAGTGCAGTCCCTTCAGAATAAAAGCTTTGACCCTGAACTGGTTGGTCTCTCCAGAATAAAAGCCCTGACCCTGGTCTAGGTCGTCCTTCCAGAATAAAAGCACTGACCCTGGTCTAGGTCGTCCCTCCAGAATAAAAGCACTGACCCTGGTCTAGGTCGTCCCTCCAGAATAAAAGCACTGACCCTGGTCTAGGTCGTCCCTCCAGAACAAAAGTCCTGATCCTGATCTGGGTTGTCTCTCCAGAATAAAAGCCCTGATCTTGAACTCAGTGGTTCCTTCACAATAAAATCTTTGAACTTGAACTGAGTGGTTCCTTCAGAATAAAAGCCCTGATCTTGAACTGAGTGGTTCCTTCAGAATAAAAGCCCTGATCTTGAACTCAGTGGTTCCTTCACAATAAAAGCTTTGAACTTGAATTGTGTGGTTCCTTCAGAATAAAAGCTTTGAACTGTGTGGTCCCTTCAGAATAAAAGCCCTGACCCTGGTCTCTCTCCTGTCCCCCCCCTCAGGAAAAACTGTATCCTGGCGGATGAGATGGGTCTGGGTAAAACCATCCAGTCCATCACCTTCCTGTATGAGATCTTCACCATGGGGGTGCGGGGGCCCTTCCTCATCATCGCCCCCCTCTCCACCATCACCAACTGGGAGAGAGAGTTTCGCACCTGGACGCACATGAACGTCATCGTGTACCACGGCTCGCAGATCAGCCGCCAGATGATCCTTCAGTACGAGATGTTCTACAGAGACTCTCAGGTGACGCCTTGACGCCGTCGCCACGTGTTCCCGCTCTGACTCCTCCCCCTCTGCTGTTTCATGGTGATTTATGTAGTGACCCCCTCCCTCTCTGACCTCTCTGACCTGCAGGGTAACACCATCCCCGGCGTGCTGAAGTTCCACGGCGTCATCACGACCTTCGAGATGATCATGGCCGACTGTCCGGAGCTGAAGAAGCTGCACTGGCGCTGCGTGGTCATCGACGAGGCGCACCGCCTGAAGAACAGGAACTGCAAACTGCTGGAGGGGCTGAAGCTCATGAACCTGGTCAGTGTTGCGCCGTGTGTTTGTGGGGAGGGGGGATCTGTGTCTGTTGGCGCTTTTCCACGATACAGTTCCAGCTCTACTCTACTCGTCTCTACATGGTTTGTTTATCTTTTCCTCTAGCCCGACTACAGACTCACGGTGGGCGTGGATCTTATAACACAGCTGCGCTAAAGTGCTGCGCAGAAGTGCGTGCATGTTCATCTATAACGCCACACAAACATCATTTTGTACTAACATATGTGCCACAGTGGTCTTTAAAGGAAAAAAAAAAGCTTTAAAAAGATTTCATTAAAGTAATACAGCGGCTCAATGTGGGTCGTCATGACAACGGAGGTAAACAACAGCCTGGTGCTGCTGCACGTGGAGGAAAACGAAGGAGCTGCTTCCTGACATCAACTCTTCCCTGGATCCAGTGAGATCACTTTAATTTTTGATTTTTGGGCCTGGTATAGCAGAGATTTGTTGTTGATCAATCATTCTTCTTTGAACTGGTTTTCCTTTTTGGTTCCCTGTGGATTAATGGACTGATTGGTGCTTAAAGACTCTCGTGGCAGACAGATCGCTCCTGCACCGACNTTTAGGAATCATGAAGGAGCATTTTAGGGCTGTATTTTGTCTTCATTCAGTCTGGTTCTGTGCCGTCAGGTTTAAATGTCATTAAAAACCCGTCGCTGACTTATTCCTTTGCCTCTTGTAAGTGATTTGTTCAGAGTCAGAAGCTGCAGAGACGACATTCTCTGACCAATGAGTGACCGGCAGTCCGTCCACGTCACCTTTTAGTATCAGCTTTACTCTCTTAGAACCAGGGTAGAGTAGGTACTAAAAACTGGCGCTAATGGAAACGCAACACAAACCGAGTAGAGGAGAGTAGAGTAGGGCTGAGACGAGTCAGTGGAAAAGGACCATAAGTGAGGGGTCGAGTCTGTGTGTGGCTCTTAACGACTCTTTCTGTCTCTATTTCTGTATTTTTGTATTTTTTCTGTGTTTTCTCTGCGTCCCAGGAGCACAAAGTGCTGCTGACGGGAACGCCTCTGCAGAACTCGGTGGAGGAATTATTCAGTTTGCTGAACTTCCTGGAGCCTCTTCAGTTTCCCTCAGAAACTTTGTTCCTGGAGGAGTTTGGAGACCTGAAAACTGAGGAGCAGGTACAAACCAAACATTCAAACCTCTGATAAACTTTCAATTTATTCAAATTTCTCAAGTGTTATACAGTGCATCTGAAAAGTATCCATAGATGTTCACTTTTTTCACATTTTGTTATGTTACAACTAGAGATGGGTATTTACAAGATTGTATTGATACCAGTGCCCTTATTGATTCCACTTATCAATCTGATTCTTGATCAATATTCTCACAAATTCCGCCTGTGAATTTTCTGTGTACAAATAGTGGCTTTAAATGATTTCTGTTAACATTTTTTATCGAGTTTATGAGTAAATAAATATGAAGTTGGTGAAGAATCTAGATAGCCCCAAACATAATTGAATAGAAGTAAGTAAAAATCTGTTTCACTGTTTTCAGTTTCCTGCTGTGAATGTTTCTGCAAATCAGTTATTTGAGCTGTGAAATAAGGAAGAGGAAAAAGAGCAGCTTCAAGTTTGGTTTGTGTGTGTGTGTGTGTGTGTGTGTGTGTGAGCAGGTGAAGAAGCTGCAGGCCATCCTGAAGCCCATGATGCTGAGGAGGCTGAAAGACGACGTGGAGAAAAACTTGGCTCCGAAAGAAGAAACGATCATCGAGGTGAAACTGAGGACGAGCAGAGAAAACACACAAACAACAGAGTTAAACACACTCACTGAGAGAGTGTGTGTGTGTGCGCGTGTGTGTGTGTGTGCAGGTGGAGCTGACCAACATCCAGAAGAAATACTACAGAGCCATTTTAGAGAAAAACTTCTCCTTCCTGTCACGAGGAGCGAATCAGCACAACATGCCAAACCTGATCAACACCATGATGGAGCTGAGGAAGTGCTGCAACCACCCCTACCTGATCACAGGTACACACACACACACACACACACACACACAGATGAACACACCTGATGCTGGAGTTGAAGTTTTCTGAGAATCTTCAGGTTGAGTTTTGGATCTTTTCTTAGTGCGGTGAAGAACTGAGCCTTTTGGGGATGATGCTCCTTTTATACCCAATCATGACACTCACCTGTTTAAATCAACCTGTTCACCTGTGGAATGATCCAAACAGCTGTTTTTAAACTAAAAGCCAAATATGTTTTAAAGTGTGTCCCTGAGGATTAACTCTTTGTTGTGTGTGTTTTTTTCTCTCAGGTGCGGAGGAGAAGATTCTGGAGAGTTTCAGAAAGTGTCACAGTCCTGACGCTCTGGATTTCCAGCTTCAGGCCATGATCCAGGCGGCGGGGAAACTGGTGCTGATCGATAAGCTGCTGCCCAAACTGCTGTCGGGGGGGCACAAGGTCCTGGTCTTCTCCCAGATGGTTCGATGCCTGGACATCCTGGAGGACTACCTCATCCAGAGACGGTGAGACCACGCTGACTGATTTATAAAGAAGAAAAAAGTTTCTTCTTTTACGACAGTGGTTCTCAAAAAAGGATTTTTCCAACAGTCTCACAGTCAAAGACAGGTGTGTGTGAAACAGCTGATATAACAGATCCTGGGTCAGTCAGGAGCAGGAAAAAATCACAGCTTTAACGACCACATGATCACGATGTTTGAAATTGTGATTTCGATCAGAAAACGATAAATTGTTCAGCTCTATCGTTTCCTCCATGAAGCGTGTTCGTCCTCTGACCTTTCGTTTCTCCTGCAGTTACACGTACGAGCGCATCGACGGGCGCGTGCGGGGAAACCTGCGTCAGGCCGCCATCGACAGGTTCTGCAAACCGGATTCGGACCGTTTCGTGTTCCTGCTCTGCACACGAGCCGGAGGTTTGGGCATCAACCTGACGGCGGCCGACACCTGCATCATCTTCGACTCCGACTGGAACCCACAGAACGACCTGCAGGTCAGAAACAAGACGAGAAACAAGACGAGGAAAGAGAAAACTCTTTTCCTTCCACATCGAGACAAACATTTCAGCCAAAAAGTTGAATTTTAAAAACAATAAAGTCAAAACTTTGAGTCTCTTTGAAGAGATTTAAAGTCATAAATATAAGTGGAAAAACTCTAATGAGGAAACAATCTTCTTTAGGTTGGATTTGTTGAGTTTATTATCAGATATTTATCTTATTATTATGGACATATTCGAATAGAAAACAGCTCTTTGTTTTTTTTCTAAAATCTGCTACATACATTGAAAAGAAAAATGCTCCGTTTTTTCTTTTTTTGTTTATTGATTTGCATTTCAGAATTGGAAACATACTTTTCTGCAGCGCTGAGAAAAACTCAGTTCACAAATTTACAGTCACAGTTTTTTGTGATGTCATTTCAGTTTGTTTGGAGTCAGAGTTTGATGGAAAGTTTCTCTGAACTTTTTTACGTCTGCTCTTTAATGAACTGGTGTTTCCTTCAGCTGCTCAGACTTTAGTGACGTTAGATTTTATAAGAAACTCTGAGAAATGAAAAATCAAACAGTGTGAGTTTGTTTTCTGTCCATGTTTAAAGACAGACTCAGTGAAGAAACGCAGAAATGTTGGTTTGGATGTTTTTCTAACAGAGGAATGAAAGTTTTAATTCATGAGCCTGATTTTAAAGGAGTATTCTGACGTTTTCCTCCTGTGTGTGTGTGTGTGTGTGTGTGTGTGTGTGTGTCGTAGGCTCAGGCTCGCTGTCACCGGATTGGTCAGAGCAAAGCGGTGAAGGTTTACCGTCTCATCACCAGAAACTCGTATGAGAGAGAGATGTTCGACAAAGCCAGTCTGAAGCTGGGGCTGGACAAAGCCGTGCTGCAGGACATCAACCGCAAAGGAAGTCTGAACGGGGTCAGAGCCAGTCCTGAGTCTGTTAGAGCCGTCTGAGCGCGCTCAGTGACCTCTGACTCCGCCCTCTCTTCCTCTTTTTTCTGTGTGACAGGTGCAGCAGCTGTCCAAGCTGGAGGTGGAGGATCTGCTGAAGAAAGGAGCGTACGGAGCTCTGATGGACGAGGAGGACGAGGGCTCCAAGTTCTGTGAAGAAGACATCGACCAGATCCTGCAGAGACGAACGCAGACCATCACCATCCAGTCTGAGGGGAAGGGCTCCACCTTCGCCAAGGTGAACACACACACCTGTGACCAACGAGACCAGTAAACACACACACACCTGTGACCAACGAGACCAGTAAACACACACCTGTGACCAACAAGAGCAGTAAACACACACACCTGTGACCAACAAGACCAGTAAACACACACCTGTGACCAACAAGACCAGTAAACACACACCTGTGACCAACGAGACCAGTAAACACACACCTGTGACCAACAAGACCAGTAAACACACACCTGTGACCAACAAGAGCAGTAAAACACACAGGCTGTTTTCCAAACCTCCTCCTACTTCTGCTGAAATTCAGTTTGTAGTATCAGTTTGTGAAAACTTGGTAGATCTGTAGTAAACTACAAGTTCCCGGATGTTTCTACTGATCCGGGAAAATTTCTCAGTCTGTAACGGACCAGTCTACCTGGCGTACTGTTTCCCACAATGCACGGCGCTAACGGCGTTTGTCAGTTTGGGGGCGCTCAGGTTGAGGTGAATTACTGACACCTACTGGAATAAATCAGCTCAACTACAACACAACAACAAAAATGTGAAACGGTCCCAGAGATAAAAGTGAAGTGACAGGAAAGAAACAGCGGTAAATCTGCTCACTTCATCATGAAAGAGCTGTTTACTTTTACCAAATTCATAAAAGCCCCTAAATCATTTATCACTTTTTATTTTACACTAACAGCCTACGTGGGTAATGAGGACGCAGTTTTTACACCAGCTGTAAAAATAAAAAGTCAGTTGGTTTCAGATTTATTTTCAATACACGATAACTTTTGGTGCAAGATAAAAAATCAAATATGGAGATTTTGCTGTAATAAACTTTTATACCTTTACAAATTTGATAAAATCAGGACTCTAATCTCTCCCTGAATTTGTTGTTTTTCTAAATGAATCAAAAATGTTCCTTGAACCACTAAAAATAATGAAAAAAACATAAAAATTCTCAAAAAAAATTACAACTTCCTTCACATGCTTAATTTCATTTATTTATTTTCCTTTGTGTCTCATTAACATCTAATTTAACTTATCTACTTTTATTGCTCCTGTAACTTCTCCACTGATTGATGTGGTGAATTAATGACTGAAATGTGCTCATGGATTTATTTATGATAAAGTTAAACATTAGAAAAAAAACCATCAGCTCCACTTCCTGAAACAGAAATCCAGAGTAGTATACGACTAAACAGGTCCAACAAAACAGTCAGACTACAGACTACATGTGACAGTAGGAGGTTTGGAAAACAGCCACACACTGTGACCAACAAGACCAGCACGATAACAAATTAAATTGTTGGGATAAACGATAATATTGTTGTTTTGTTATAATTTTCAACTAATGTGAAAATAATGGTATAATAGTGCAAGTACACCCTTTGAAAGATAAATACCCTTTTATTTCTTAAGAATATTTAGAATTGGAATTATATTGTGAAAAAAGACGTTGTAAATATGCAAAATAAATAAACAACACAACCAAAAACAATGAACAAAATGGACAGTCAGCAAAGTTAACTCAGCAAACTTATCAAGCTCATTTTTAATGATCGTGCAATTCATTGATTTATTGATTATTGCAGCAGGCCCACTCTTCACTTCACCTCCTCTTCTTTACTCTCCTCCTCTTCACCTCCTTTTTCTCCTCCAGGCCTCCTTCATCTCTTCCGGGAACAGAACGGACATTTCTCTGGACGACCCAAACTTCTGGCAGAAATGGGCCAAAATCGCTGAGGTGGAGATCGACTCCAAGTCAGAGAAGGTAACAGCTGTTTTTACTGAGTCTCCTTCAAAATAAAAGCCTTAACGACAACATAACAGACATTACTTAAAGAAACGTATTTAAAGGGACAGAGCGTGTTTTTCAGCATCAATGGAAATTTATCTGTTAGACCTGAAAAACTATATAAATAAACCGTAAATATGAATAAACTAAAGTCAAATAACTATAAATAAACTTTGAATTTCAGCTCTGGCTCCTGCAGGATTTTATCTTCTTCTTTTCTATTTTTTATATCACTTTTTTCTTCTTTTTTCAGACGTTCATTTTTTACTCTTAACTTATTTCTTTTGATAGTTTTTCTTCCTTCTTTTCCTCTTTTTCTCATTTTTATCTCTCCACTTTCTCCTCCCTCTGTTTTCTCTTTCTCAGTTCTGTCTTCCCTATTTTCTCTTTTCCTCGTTCCTTCTCCTTTCTCTCCTTTCCTCCTCATTTTCTTACCCTTTTCTCCTCTTGTGCTCCTGTCTTTCTCTTCCCTTTTCTCTCCTTTTCTTCTTTCCTTTCACTCCTCTTTCTCTCCTCATATTCTCCTCTTTTTTCACCTCTTGCTCTTTCTATCTACTCTCTTTAAGTAAGAATTGTTTCAAACTTTGAGATAAAAGGTCAATATTTTAAAATGAAAAGTGGAAATTTTGAGAAATAAAGACAAAATTCTGAGACAAAAAGTCAATAAACTTCCAGAGTTTAAGAAATTAATTTATATTATGTGAAAAGGTCCAAACTTTCTCATTTAAGGTCAAAATTTTAAGATGACAAAAGTCGAAGATAAAAAGTCTGAGATTTGAAATAAAGGCAATGTTTGAGATAAAACGTTGAAATTTTGATACAAAAAGTCAAAACTCTGAGATTTAAGCAAAATCATAAGAAATTAATACAAAATTAAAGGATAAAAGGCAAAAAAAAAAACTTAAAAGAAGATTTTTAGATAAATAGTCGAATTGTGACTTTTCTCAAATCCCTAAAACCTATTCTTGTTATTTCTAAACCGGACTTTTTAAATTGTATTTCTAGTTATAAAAACTGAAGAACAAAAAGAGCTATCTTTGTCTCTTAACTTTTAAAAATGATGTAGTGCAAAATATCCTTAATTGTGTCAAGTTAAATAAAATAAAATACAAAACAATTCAAAACAAAATTCAACAATCTCAAAGAAAAAAAAGTATTTTTCCAACAGTCTCACACTCAGAGACAGGTGTGTGTGAAACAGCTGATATAACAGATCCTGGGTCAGTCAGGAGCAGGAAAAAATCACAGCTTTAACGATCACATGATCACGATGTCTGGAATTAAGATTTCGATCAGAAAACGATAAATGGATCAGCTCTATCGTTTCCTCCATGAAGCGTGTTCGTCCTCTGACTTGTCGTTTCTCCTGCAGTTTCCTCTCTTTCTCCCCTTTCTCCTGTTACTCCTCTTACTCTCCTTTCTTTCTCACCAATCTTCTCTTGCTTCTCCCCCTTTCTTTTTCATTTTCTCCTATTTCTCTCCCATTTTTCTTCCGTCTCTCCGTCTCTGAACAGATGGAGTTCTTTAATGAATGAAGCATAAAAACAAACTGAGCTGCAGCAGAAACACTTAACACAGCAGACTGTGTTTGTGTGTGTGTGTGTGTGTGTGTGTGTGTGTGTGTGTGTGTGTGTCCCCTCAGGAGTCTCTAGTCATCGACACGCCGCGTGTGAGGAAACAGACTCGTCACTATAACTCCTTCGAGGACGACGAGCTGATGGAGTTCTCGGAGCTGGACAGCGACTCGGAGGAACGACCGTGTCGGACTCGACGCCTCGGCGAGCGAAGCCGACGCTACCTGAGGGCGGAGTGTTTCAGGGTGGAGAAGAACCTGCTCATCTTTGGGTAAACGCAGAAAAAATCAGCTCTTTATCAACACACTGCAAAAACAGAAATCTAAGCAAGTCATTCTGTCTTATTTGTAGTAAAAATTGTCTTATTGTTCTTAATTTGAGCCACATTCACCAGACCAGGTCATAAAAATGTCTTATTTCAAGTTTTTTAAAGACAAAAATGAGGTGTAAATTGCTTGTAACAAGTAAAAAAAAATCAGCCAATGGGATAAGATAAAAGATTCTTGTTTTAAAACATCTTTCTAATTTCAAGAACCTTCCCGGGCGAATTCGTCTTATCCCATTGGCNATTTCGATCAGAAAACGATAAATGGATCAGCTCTATCGTTTCCTCCATGAAGCGTGTTCGTCCTCTGACTTGTCGTTTCTCCTGCAGTTTCCTCTCTTTCTCCCCTTTCTCCTGTTACTCCTCTTACTCTCCTTTCTTTCTCACCAATCTTCTCTTGCTTCTCCCCCTTTCTTTTTCATTTTCTCCTATTTCTCTCCCATTTTTCTTCCGTCTCTCCGTCTCTGAACAGATGGAGTTCTTTAATGAATGAAGCATAAAAACAAACTGAGCTGCAGCAGAAACACTTAACACAGCAGACTGTGTTTGTGTGTGTGTGTGTGTGTGTGTGTGTGTGTGTGTGTGTGTGTGTGTGTGTATGTGTGTGTGTGTGTGTGTGTCCCCTCAGGAGTCTCTGGTCATCGACACGCCGCGTGTGAGGAAACAGACTCGTCACTATAACTCCTTCGAGGACGACGAGCTGATGGAGTTCTCGGAGCTGGACAGCGACTCGGAGGAACGACCGTGTCGGACTCGACGCCTCGGCGAGCGAAGCCGACGCTACCTGAGGGCGGAGTGTTTCAGGGTGGAGAAGAACCTGCTCATCTTTGGGTAAACGCAACAAAAATCAGCTCTTTATCAACACACTGCAAAAACAGAAATCTAAGCAAGTCATTCTGTCTTATTTGTAGTAAAAATTGTCTTTTTGTTCTTAATTTGAGCCACATTCACCAGACCAGGTCATAAAACTGTCTTATTTCAAGTTTTTTAAGACAAAAATGAGGTGTAAATTGCTTGTAACAAGTAAAAAAAAATCAGCCAATGGGATAAGATAAAAGATTCTCGTTTTAAGACATCTTTCTAATTTCAAGAACCTTCCTGGGTGAATTCGTCTTATCCCATTGGCTGATTTTTTTGACTTGTTACAAGCAATAGTAAGACAATTTTTACTACAAATAAGACAGAATGACTTGCTTAGATTTCAGTTTTTACAGTGCACACAATATAAGCATCAAATTATGCATGAAAGGAAGTAAAAACTAAATTGAGAGAGCTTCATTCATCCATCTATCGTTACCTTTTCTCTCATGAAGTTGCTCCTTTTTTCTCAGGGTCATGTAGAAACTTCAGAGGAGGTTTTATAATCTTCTTTTTGACATTTTTGGAAAAACTGATCTGTTTTCTCTGAGCTTCTCTCTCATCCTTCCACTGCAAAAACAGAAATCTAAGCAAGTCATTCTGTCTTATTTGTAGTAAAAATTGTCTTATTGTTCTTAATTTGAGCCACATTCACCAGACCAGGTCATAAAAATGTCTTATTTCAAGTTTTTTTAAGACAAAAATGAGGTGTAAATTGCTTGTAACAAGTCAAAAAAATCTGCCAATGGGATAAGACGAATTTGTTGTAAAGTTTCTTGAAATTAGAAAGATGTCTTAAAACAAGAATCTTTTATCTTATCCCATTGGCAGATTTTTTTTACTTGTTACAAGCAATTGATGCNGAAATCTAAGCAAGTCATTCTGTCTTATTTGTAGTAAAAATTGTCTTATTGTTCTTAATTTGAGCCACATTCACCAGACCAGGTCATAAAAATGTCTTATTTCAAGTTTTTTTAAGACAAAAATGAGGTGTAAATTGCTTGTAACAAGTCAAAAAAATCTGCCAATGGGATAAGACGAATTTGTTGTAAAGTTTCTTGAAATTAGAAAGATGTCTTAAAACAAGAATCTTTTATCTTATCCCATTGGCAGATTTTTTTTAACTTGTTACAAGCAATTGATGCCTCATTTTTGTCTTTAAAAAACTTGAAATGAGACATTTTTATGACCTGGTCTAGTAAATGTGGCTTAAACCAAGAATATTAAGACAAATTTGACTAAAAATAAGACAGAATGACTTGCTTAGATTTCTGTTTTTGCAGTGAAAGAACGAAACTTTGAGAGATTTAAACTGGTCTGACCTCAGGTAACCTTTGACCTTAGGTGACCTTTGAGAGAGAGTCACTTTAGTTTCTCACCTGGAGACAGAAAAGCAACGTCCAGCATCCTAACTTCATTGGAATTTTTATTTTTTTTAATTTGTTGCACAAACAAAATCAACACAAAAGAAAAAACAGTTGTCACAAAGATTTGCAGGAGGGACCAAAGAAATAAAATATTCAGGGTTTGTCGAGTGGTTTTCCTTAAGTATATTGACACACACATTCATAAACACATACATTAATTCATAAACATAAAACCATTCAGTTTCTGCTGTTCAGACAGATACATTACAGTTTAAGAAAAGGAAAAAAATCATCACATGTGAGAAAAAAAGATTGGAATCAGGATGTTGTGCTGTTTACTTGGTCCAATAAAAACTGTTTGGTTAGTTTTTTGAACAACTTTAAATTGGTTCTGGTCCTGATGTGAATTGGTGAATTATTCCAACATTGAGCGTCTCTAAATTTTATTGAGAATTGAGATAAATGTTCTCCTGAAAAAAGCTGGATGGAGATTATTACCTGACCTGGTGTAGTGATGGGTTTGAAGATTAAACTGAATTGTTTTTGTATGTTTCATGGTAACAGTTTCTTCTTCTTCTTCTTCTTCTTCGTGTGTGTTTTGTGTTTTTTCAGCTGGGGTCGGTGGAAGGACATCCTGAACCACGGTCGCTTTAAATGGCACCTGGCAGAGAGAGACATGGAGGTGATCTGCAGGTAACAACAGCTTCAACTCCTCCCTTATGTTTCTGGATTTCTCCGTCTGCATTTGGATGAACGCCGTCTGTCTCTGTGTGTGTGTGTGTGTGTGTGTGTGTGTGTGTGTGTTCAGAGCTCTGCTGGTTTACTGCCTCAAACATTACAAAGGAGACGACAAGATCAAGAGCTTCATCTGGGACCTGATCACCCCCACCACCAAAGAGGGACAGGACCAGGCCCTGCTCAACCACTCAGGTGAGTCCTCACTGCTCAGCCAATCACTGCTCAGCCAATCACTGCTCAGCCAATCAGGACAGACCTCACTGCTGAACGTCAAAAGACCACTTTGACTAATTTGAGACACAAACTCTTGTTTAGATTATTTTTTTCCTCCTCCATGCTCAGATTAATGTCTGAAGCTTCTGTCTTATTCAGTTTTATTCTTGTTGTTGTTTTTTCACCGTCAGGTTTGTCGGCGCCGGTTCCTCGTGGTCGTAAAGGGAAGAAGCTAAAGAACCAGCTGAACGTTCCTGAGCTGAAAAACGCTGATTGGCTGGTTCACTGTAACCCTGAGGTCGTTCTTCAGGACGAGAGCTACAAGAAACACCTGAAGCAGCACTGCAACAAGTCAGTGCACTTTAGCTGAGCGCACCTGAACACACACCTGTAGACACACCTGTACACACCTGAACACACGTGAACACTCCTGAACACACCACACAAAACACCCAAATTCATATTAGGAGCACATACATCATAAACAGGAATTTTTATTCAAAGTTTTTCAGTAAAAACTGTTTTTCATATTTTAACGTCCTCTGCCTTTGTCTGTTGATAATATCAGTAACGTGGTGTAGGAAAAATGGTGGTTTCCCACTTGAGAGGTACGAACAACTTCCCCTGTCCAAAGATGGTGCTACTTGATAATTAGTTATATAGACTCCTAGCTTCCTAATTACCTTACACCACTGATTCCCAACCTGTGGTCCGTGGCCCCTTGTTGGGTCGCGAAGGTCTTGCAAGTGGGCCGCCAAATCATTTCCAAAATAACTTGATTTTAGTGGAGGGTAATAAAATAAAGATACAAATATACAGAATAATGAAATATGTTAAAACTCAGATAAGTTTTGAACAAATAAAAACTGTTCATATATGCATATAGAAACCTTTAAGAAAGCATGTTAGAGCCCAGTATGTAACATGACCCAAAATGCAACAACAACCTGACATGTACTAAAAAAAAGGAAATAAAACAGAAAATATAATAATAACTGACCCACAATTTAACAACTTGATACACTGTAAAAAGTTGATGCATTTTGGGCTCGGCATCTGTGACAATATTGACCAGTTGTTAAAATTTGGGTTTGATAACATTTTTTCACTTACATATTGGGTCAAGGCGTTATAGAGCCTTGGTACTAATTAGGTAAGAGGTGGGCTGCAAACATTTTTGAGACTTAAAAGTGGGCCCTGAGTTGGAAAAGGTTGGGAATCACTGCCTTACACCATTTTCCCGCGTGGTCGTTAATGGGAGGAAGGAACGACGAAGAGACGTCCGAGTTCTCAGTTGAAGCTTGATTTATTTATTCCAATAAGTCAAGAATGTTTAACTGAGTTTCTGGGTTCAAATTACATATCCCTGACTAACACACAAGTGCAGGGGTCAGTTCATGAAGTCTGAACCCCGAATTTCTCTCCCTGAACCCTTAAATAGGTGAAGATCCTCCTACTTAGACATTTAGTTTTCTATTCTTAAGGTGTTGTCTTCCGGTGCAGACTGGGTCCAGACATCACTGTCTTCACGTGGTCGTTGCTCGTTCTTGTTCTCGTGGTGGAGCAGAAGTGGATGTTTACCTAATAAGGAGTTGTTAATACATGCACACGCACTCACACAAATAATATTGTCTGCCACCAAGTGACACTTGCAGATCTCCATAGTAACAGTTGACCTTTTCTGTACATCTGAACTTTATACCCCAGTTTCACCTACGCTGTCCAGCCTCAGCACATTAACACTCTGTATGAACGTCCTTTTTACTGTGGACATCAATTCATTCTTCATTCTGTTTCCTCTCATGAACTTTTAAATCCTCTGAAACATGTTCACCAAAACATTATTTCAATGAGCAAATTTTATTATTATTTTTAGCAAAACACATGTACATAAGCTATAAATTCCAACAGTGGTAACCATGGTTACCGCCGCTCACAGTCCTTCCTCCCTCTTCACCATTCATAATGTTTAATCTCCCGTTTTTTTACTTCAGTTGTGCAAAATTCTGGTGGTGATGAAAACAGAGACAAGACACAACTTAACTTTATTCAAACTTCAAGAAAAATCACTTTGATTTAGAGAAAAAAAAAATGTGGAAACAAAGTTAATTTCAACTTTACCTCAGCTCCATCATAACACACTCACACCTGTCTCTCTCTCTCTCTCTCTCTCTCTCTCTCTCTCTCTCTAAGGGTGCTGCTGAGGGTGCGGATGCTTTATTACCTGAAGGTGGAGATTTTAGGCGAAGCTTCAAACCAGGCTGTGGAGGGGATTCCTGCCAGGTACAAAAAAAAAAAAGAAACACTCAGAGGAAACACTGTGTTTTTCACTCTTTTTAATCATGATCATCATTTTTTAAAGCTGCACTCTCTCTCAGAAAACTGTCCTACTATCAGGGTTACAACAAAGAGGAGCAATGACAGAAAAATGATAAAAACAGAGAGAAGTCACAGACTCTGAGGATCAGTTTCTGATTTGATCTCAATTTAAAAATTCACAGTAAACTGGAGGTGTCTCTGCCCGACATCGACTACATCGAGATCCCGGCCTCTTGGTGGGACGCAGACGCCGACAAGTCTCTGCTGATCGGGGTCCACAAACACGGTGAGACAACATCCTTACACGGCAAACGCCGCTCGCTCTGACTGACACGTTTACAAACCGTTAAATACAGTTAAACATCAGCAGACATCAGCTTCTCCACCAGGGGGCGATAGAGACAAAAACACATCAGGATGTTTTTATGTCAGGATCAGGATTCAAGATCAACTCTCAGATTTTCACATCATGATCATTTATATTCACTGTTTTTAACGTGTGTGTGTGTGTTTGTGTGTGTGTGTGTGTGTGTGCAGGTTACGAGCGTTATAACGCCATGCGAGCAGACGCTGACCTGTGTTTCCTGGAGAGGGTGGGGATGCCCGACGTGACGGCGCTGTCAGCTGAGCAGGGAGGAGGGGAGGGGCCTGTGGACATGACGGAGAGGTGCGCACACACACACACACACACACACACACTCGGAGCTTCGACCTCCTGCTGAGCGTTTACGCCTCTTTGTGCTCAGCTCCTGAGTTTTTCGCTCACACACAGACGAGGACACTGAGGATGTTTAAGTCCAGACTCAGATGAACTCGCTGTGTTAATGAATTTCGCGGCTGCTGCAGAGCGTGAAGTCGGAAGCTTTGATCGTTTTCCTGGAGGAGAACGAAGACGTCGCTGCTTTTGTTGCCAGTTTAACCTCAGACGGTTTCACAGCGAGTGCAAAGACTGAAAAAAAAAAAAACGTCCAGACTCAGGGAGGGAACTGAAACAGGGAAACCAAACAGACCAGGCTGAGACCAAGAAACTCTTCACACTGCAAAAAAACTGGGATCTAATCAAGAGTTTGTTTCCTAGATTTAGTAAAGACTGTTTTTTTATTATTGATATGAGACACCTGCAGCTGACAAGCACAGGAAAATATTCTGAATTGATTGAAACAAGCCTAAAAAAATCTGCAGATGCGGAAAGAAAAATGTCTTTGTCAGGGATCTGGAGGAAGAATCAGAGAATCTGAAAGTTTCAGGCTCTTTGATTTGTGAAAAGCTTCAGTGTCTTCAGTTTCAGCTCTTTCAGTCAAACTTTAAACAAAGACTTAGTTCAAAAAAGTTTTATCTTCAGTTTGATAGTTTAAACTTCTTTTTTCATCAGTTTTTAAAGTGAACCCACATAAAAACTGTTTATTTTCTCCTGTGGTTTCCAAACAGCCCTTTTTTCTCAGGATCAAAACACTCCTCTGAGTTTTTACCTTAAACTCCTCTGAGTCTTTAGTTTAAACTCCTCTGAGTTTTTACTTTAAACTCCTCTGAGTTTTTACCTTAAACTCCTCTGAGTTTTTAGTTTAAACTCCTCTGAGTTTTTACCTTAAACTCCTGTGAGTTTTTAGTTCAAACTATTCTGAGTTTTTAGCTTAAACTCCTCTGAGTTTTTAGTTTAAACTCCTCTGAGTTTTTACCTTAAACTCCTCTGAGTTTTTACCTTAAACTCCTCTGAGTTTTTAGTTTAAACTCCTCTGAGTTTTTAGTTTAAACTCCTTTGAGTTTTTACCTTAAACTCCTCTGAGTTTTTACCTTAAACTCCTCTGAGTTTTTAGTTCAAACTATTCTGAGTTTTTAGCTTAAACTCCTCTGAGTTTTAAGTTCAAACTCTTCTGAGTTTTTAGTTGAAACTCCTCTGAGTTTTTAGTTTAAACTCCTCTGAGTTTCAGCTTAAACTCCTTTGAGTTTTTAGTTTAAACTCCTCTGAGTTTTTAGTTTAAACTCCTCTGAGTTTTTAGTTTAAACTCCTCTGAGTTTTTAGTTCAAACTCCTCTGAGTTTTTAGTTTAAACTCCTCTGAGTTTTTAGTTCAAACTCCTCTGAGTTTTAGTTCAAACTCCTCTGAGTCGTCTTGAGCCTGATCTCAGTCTTGTGTCTCTTTGTTGCTGCAGAATCAAAGCTGCTGTTTTGTTGTTGTTTTGTTGTTTTTTCTTGTTTTATTTTTTTTTATCTTATCTCAGACTCAGTAAAAAAAGCCTGTTTACCTCCTGAATCCTCTTCATGTGTCACCTTTTCTCAGCAGGACCTTGTCTAACTCCTTCTCCTCTTCCTCCCTCAGCGTTTGTAAACCCGGGGAGGTGAAGGAGGAGGTGGAGAGTAAAGCTGACGGAGGAGAGGACAGAGACGAGAGCAGCAAGGTGAAGCTGCTTCAGAATAAAACTCTCATTTCTTCAGACGCTCTCTCTCCTCTATCATCACTTTCTTTTCTCTCTGATTCAATGAACACAGATTTTGCAGCTTCGTACCAAAAACTGCACAAACATCTGCAGGTTTTTTAAATAACTGTGTGATATTTTCATGAAGCATCAGTCTTTGAATGCTTTTATTTTGAAAGTTCAACCTGATAGTGACTGTCTGTGTTTGGACGTTTCAGGGGGAGGAGACCTGCTCCAGCACCGACACCTCAGACAAACCTGACAGCACCGGACCAGGTGAGTCTGAGGGTTCACACCTGTCAGAGTTCGACCTTCCTGTGACGATCCTCTGACCTTTCTGTGACCTTCCTCTGACCTTCCTGTTTCCGTCCTGTGACCTTCCTGTGACCTTCCTGTTTCCGTCCTGTGACCTTCCTGTGACCTTTCTGTGACCTTCCTGTGACCGTCCTGTGACCTTTCTGTGACCTTCCTGTGACCGTCTTGTGACTGTCCTGTGACCTTCCTGTGACCCGCTCTGTTGTTTTTGGCGTCTAAAAACATTCCTGGTCCGTGTTGTTCTCTCTCCTCCACAGACTCTCAGTTATCCGCTGACCTCTGCGCTCAGGACGCCACGCTGGTCACCACCACCACCACGGCGGGAACAGGCTCAGGTGTAGCAGCGCTGCACGTGGTCCAGGCCCGCCCCCTCTGGCCCACAGGCCCCGCCCTCACTGCCCGTCTGCGCCGTCTGATCACCGCCTACCAGCGCTTCACGCTGCGCCGCGAGCCCATGCTCCGCCACGACTTCCTGCTCCACGACGGCCTGGTCTCCATGGGGATTGGAGGGGGCGGGGCCTCTCACCACGCCGGGGGGCCGCTGGCGTGGCAGCTGGGGGAGGAGCTTAGGAGGTGCACGGTGGTCGCCACCGAGCCCGACCCGCTGTTCCTGGAGTGGCAGCGAAGGTAACGAGCGTCACAGATGTTTTCATCAGGTTTCTTTAAGCTCCGCCCTAAACCGCCTCTGTCACGCCTCAGGTGGACGCGGCGGGAGCAGGCGGACTTTTACCGCACCGTGTCCTCGTTTGGCGTGGTCTACGACCCCGACAGGAAGAGCTTCGACTGGTCCCAGTTCAGAGCTTTAGCTCGACTGGAGAGAAAAACCGACGAGAGTCTGGAGAGATACTTCAACTCCTTCGTCAACATGTGCCGCACGGCGTGCAAGCTGCCGCCGCGCAAGGAGGAAGGTGAGGGCGCTTAGTACCAGGAACTGAAAGTTTGAGATTAAAAGTTAAAATTTTATGATGAAAAACCAAGTTTTGAGAAAAAAAAAAAAGAAAAATTTTGAGGAACAATGGGCTGAAATGTTGAGATACAAAGTTTTTGTGATACAAACTGATTTTTTTTGTGTAACATTGTAAAAATTTTGAGCTGAAAAGTTTAATTAAGAGACAAACAGTCAAAATCATGACCTGAAGTGTCAAAACTTTGACAAAAAAAGTTTGAATTTGGAGATAAAAGGGGAAAAATCAAAGATTTAAGTTCATGACTTCAAAGAATTTAGATAAAGAGTCAAAGTTATGGGATAGAAATCCAAAATCCTGAGGAAAAAGGCTGAAATACTGAGATTAAAAGTCAAGATTTTTGTGAAACAAAGCCAAAGTTTTGAGATAAAAAGTCAAAATCATGAGATGAAAAGTCAAAGTTTTGATAAAGAGGCTTAAATGTTGTTTGATTGAAGTCAAAGTTTTGTATTTGTTTGGGAAATAATATCACAGAAAAGTTTCTAATTTTATTTTTTTCTAACTGGCAGATCTGAGCTCATGTTACTAACTCAACACTTTGGTTTTGCATAGTTAAATTTTTCAGCTGCAAAGCCAAATTTTGCGATCAGAAGTTATAATCTTTGGGTAAAAAGTCAAAATGATGAGATTAAAGTTTAGATTTTGAGAAAAAAAGTCAGTTTTGAGGAAAAATATCAAAGTATTAACATCATGACTTCAGAAAAACTTGAGATAAAAAGTCAAAATTATGAGAAGAAAGGGCAAAAATGTTGAGATACAGAGTCAAAATTATTGTGTTACAAAGTTAGATGTTGTAGCTAAAAAGCCAAAATATTGAAATCGAAGTTTAAATCTTTGCTGAAAAGTAAAAATCATAAGACAACAATTCAAAATGTAGAGATAAAAAATTCACATTCTTTAGATGAGTAATCAAAGTTTGTGAGAAACAAAATCAAAGTTTTAAGATCATGACTTCAAAAAGTTGAGATGAAAAGTCAAAATCATGAGATAAAAAGCAAAATTATGAGAAAAAAAATATTTGTGATACAAAGTCAAAGTTTTGAATTAGTTTGTGAAAAATAAAATCACAGCCAAGTCCATTTATAATTTTATTTTCTCCCACTGGCAGAGCTGAGCTTCTTTAATCCGTTAACAATTTACAGTCTGAGTTTTTTAGTCTGTACTTCCTGTGAGGAGCTCTGACCAAGCTCAGGTGATTGGGCGTTGGCGTGTGTGGGCGTGGCCTCTGACGGCGTCTTGTCTCCCTCAGGATTGGTGGATCCCTCGGTGCTGGTGGAGCCTCTGACCGAAGAGCGAGCGGCGAGAACGTTATATCGAATCGAGCTGCTGCGCAAGATCAGAGAACAGGTGGGAACAACGCCAGAGATCGTATTTATCATTTATTAATCTCAAATTATCATTTATTTATCTTTAATTATCATTTATTGATCATTTATTTATCATTTGTTGATCATTTCTTTATCTTCAGGGTGAATCTTTGAGGTGATGTCGTGCTTTAATCAGAGAAAATGTCTAAAATTCTGATTCACGTTTTGTTTTGATTGTTTTTGCTGATGAACTCCAGTCGATGTGTTTCCTGATTGGCTCTCTCTGATCTGGCCCCTCCCCCCCTCAGGTTCTCCGTCACCCCCTCCTCTCCGCCCGCCTCCAGCTGTGCCGCCCCTCCCTCTACCTCCCCGTGTGGTGGGAGTCCGGGAAACACGACCGCGACCTCCTCATCGGCGCCGCACGCCACGGCCTGAGCCGCACGGACTTCTACATCCTGAACGACCCCCAGCTGAGCTTCCTGGAGGCTCACAGGAACTACGTCAGGGGTCACCCCCCCCACCTGCACGCCCAGAGCCACCACCACCCGGAGTGAGTGGGGAGCGGGAGGGGGAGAGTGGGGTGCGACGGGGTGGGAGTGACGACGGAGATGCTGAGGCGGGACCCAGTTGTGAGCGGCGTCGGGGGGCTGATGGGGGTGCGGCGGGGGGTGGTGGTGGTCGTGGTGCGGTGTCGCGGCGGCGGGAGCGGGAGCGGGAGGAGAGTGGGAGTGGAGGTGGGAGGGGGGGCTGCCTCCCCCAGTCTGGGTCTGGTCCCGGGTCCTCGGGGGGATTTCCTGGACTGCCCCCCCCTGGATGAGACTCTGGAGCTGGGCGCTCTGCATCACGACGCCATGTCAGCAGACGCTCTGCACGGCGGGAAGGCCGCCAAAGACGCCCTCAACGGCTTCCCCTTCAACTCGGCGGCGGGCGGTCAGAGCATGCTGAACTCGTACGGCGTGGGGGGGGCCGACCTGGACTCCAAACTTCGCAGCGACGTCCTGGTGGGGGAGCAGGGGTCGTCGGAGGAGACGGGTCTGATGGCGCCATCTGTGGAGCTGGATCAGCTGCAGGTAAACGCCCTCTCACCTGAGCGCCGCTGCCGCTGCAGTCGTTCAGTGCGAGAGACGGGTTTAACTTCTACTTCCTGTTTCTCCTCAGGCGCCGTGGGACGCCACAGACCACTCCAGCCCCGCCCACCACATGTTCAACGAGTCCGACCCCATCCTGGGCCCGCCCACTCTGGAGCCGGGCTTCCTGGAGGAGGAGGACGAGGAGGCGCAGGGGGGAGAGCGAGGAGGGGAGGAGGGGGGGACTCTGGAGGAGTGCCTGGGCCTCCCCCCCTCCTCCTCCCCCTCCCACCCGTCTGCAGGAGACGCCGTGGAGCCGCTCAGCTCCAGCTACATGCTCTTTAAGGTGCGTTTGTTTCCTCCTCCTGCTCCTCCTCAAACCTCACCTCCTCCTGACGCCTCCTCTCTCTCTCTCTCCTCAGGACATCGGGGTGAGCGAGGAGCCCAGCGCCGACCAAACCGACCTATCAGCGAGCCCCCCTCCTCCCTACGTCCCGCCCCCTCCTCTCTCGCTCTCCGACATCACCGCTCACGACCCGCAGGATAGGCTGGGCGCCGCTGATGTCACGGAGAGTCTGACCAATCCTGTGGAGGAGGAGGAGGAGGAGGAGGAGGAGGGTCAGGAAGGAGACGCAGGGTTTGAGTTTGACGAGAAGGAGGTGGAGAGTCTGAGCGAGAGGAAAGATCAGAGTCTGGACGGAGAAGAAGGAGGAGGAGGAGGAGGAGGAGGAGGAGGTGGGTGGATTCAGAGACATCCCTACGGTGGCCGGGAAGGGCAGAACAAAATTACAAATTGTGAAACACTTTTACAATGGTTGAGACAAATTTACATTTTGGAAAAAAAATTTACATTCACTAAACAAAAATTAAATTACCATAACACATTTACAAGTTCTGAAACAAATTTACCTTTTGGAAAACAAATTAACAAGACGTGAAACACTTTTACAAACGCTGAAACAAATTTACAAGTGGCGAAACACTTTTACAAGCTCAAGCATTAACCGGAAAGGGAATGTACCAACTCCCGGGATGAACCGGATGTGATAACGGGGAGCGGCAGTCACCCAAGATGGACGGCGTCCAGGTAAAGTTTTGTCCGTTTTGTGGACAACATATTATGCGCTTAACGCGGTTTTGTTTTTCGTGTGGTCGGTCTTTCNCTCAACTCAACTCAACTCAACTTTATTTATAGAGCACTTTAAAAACAACCATAGTTGAAAACAAAGTGCTGTACACATATGAAGAAACACTGAAACAAAGATAAAAAATCATATATAACACTTAAGTTATTGCTCCATTGTTTCATTGTTCCTAAAAACAAATTTAAGAACAATAAAAACAATAAGTAAAACAATAACTAAAAACAAACCATAAAACACTAAAACAGAGTCGAGTCTCATGGTGGGTTAAAAGCCAAGGAATAAAAGTGGGTTTTAAGACGAGTTTTAAAAACAGACAGTGAGGTGGATACTCTTATGTGGAGGGGGAGCTCGTTCCACAATTTAGGGGCAGCGACAGAGAAAGCTCTGTCCCCTCAACACAACAGACACTGAAAGTTTAAAAACTTTAAGGCTAAAAGCTTCAAACACCAGCTTCATAACGTAACAACACTCAAGGTGAAAACACAGGTTTAATTTGAAGATACAAACTCAAGGCTAAAACATGAGCAAAAGGCCAAAAACATAAATTTAAGGTTTAAAACAAACTCAAGGTTTTATAAAGAGCTAGAGGCTTAAACTGGAGCTGGGTTGCCAGATCAGTCAGATGCAAGTAAAGTCAGACAGGTCATGAATGGCAGTTGATGAGTCAGTCACAGTCATTTCCGCGCCCCCTGGTGGAGGCAAAGCCCTAAGCAGCTTCTTATTTGGAGTATATGGGGGGGGCTGGCCCTTTAATGTTGTCTCTAACGTCTCCGTGTCCCCTCCCAGGTCCTGACCCGGGTCTGGAGGTCCTGAATCCAGATCTGGAGCTGGCTGAGATGGACCAGGACGAGAGCATGGAGGTGTGTGCAGAGCTCCGGGATCATCCTCAGGGGATCCCGCCCTTCCTGGGGAAGCTGGCGGCGTGCCCCCCCTCCATCGAGGAGCCAGGGGACGGCGTGGACGGGATGATCCTGGACCCCACGGAGGAAAACTCTCTGGACTCGGAGACCCTGATGGGGAACACGATGGGAGAGTTTGTGCAGGAGAACGAGGTCTGTAAGGGGGGCGGTCCAGACCAGGTGGATGAGGTCTCTGCGGGGGGGGTGGATCAGGTCTCTCTGATGCACGTCCCCCTTTGTGAGGAGGACGTGAAACCAGAAGAGCAGGAGAGTCTGTACTCAGAGTTCTCAGAGGATCCTCTACCTCCGGTCTTCTCCTCTGATCCTGCAGAGTCTGGAGAAAACTCCAAGACCAGGATCAAGACTGAGGAGGACTACGAAGGCCCCTCTGAGGACTTTAAAGATAAGGAACTGACCCAGGACCAGGACCAGGACAGTAAGGAGGGGCTCCTCTCTGACACTAAGCCGGTGGATCTGAAGCTGTCTCTGCTCCCGGACTCTGTGAGGGAGAAGAAACCAGAAGGACTGGAGCTCCCCATCAAGACCGAGACCCTGGAGGAGGTCTACCCCGACAGCTCCGCCGTCAAACACGAGCTCGCCTACACCGTGAAGTCCGAGGACCTGGAGACCAAGTCTGAGCAGGTGGATTTCCCCGTGAAGGCTGAAACTCTGGAGTCCAAACCTGAAGACCTGAGCCTCCACCTGAAGCCTGAGAGCCAGGACCAGAAACCCCAGCTGCTCCAGTTCACGCCGTTCTCCGAGGTCAAAGCCGAGGTCAAACCGGTGGAGCTGGGGCTGGGTTTGGGGTCCGGTCTGAAGACGGAGTCCATGAAGGCGGAGGATGGTCTGGAGTTCACGGCGTTTCCCGACAGCTCCCAGATCAAAGCGGAGGTCAAAGCGGATCAGCTGGAGTTCAGAGCCCAGGTCAAGTCTGAGGGCAAACAGGAGCTGGAGGCCGACAGCACCGTGCTCACGCCAAAACTGGAGCCCGCCGACGGGCTGATGGAGGCAAAGGCTCAGGTGAAGGAGGAGAGGCCGACCACGCCAGGTAATATCAGGCTCCTCCTCTGTTCTCAGTCTGGATTTTCAAAATAATGTTCAAACAACGACTCAGCATCTCAACATCTTTTTTCTTTTCTTTGTTTTTCTTCCCCTTCAAATTTTGTCTGATTTTCACTGTTTGAATTTTAAACTAATCAGCTTCTTCAGGAGACGATTGCTCTGATTTTTCACTTTTCTAACTCCTAATTTTTCTAACTTTTCAACTTAGCGCAGTGGTTTCCGTCCTTTTCCAGCTCAGGGTTCACTTTAAAGTCTCAGAAAAGTTCACGGCCAACCTTCAACCCTGTAAATACAGAGGTCATGTGATGCCTTCTCAGGTCACTTTTTTATAATATATAAATATTTTTGATCATGATTAACTCTTTGGTTACCAAACCTGCTGGTAGGAGCAAAAAAAAAAAACGGTAACACTTTAGATTAGGGAACACATATTCATTAATTTGTGGTCAATAAGTAATAATTAAGAGTTAATATATGGAAAAGTCTGAATTCATGGTGCAATAGAGGTAGAATAAAGGGTTAATACATGCTTAATAAATACTAATTAGGGGCTAGTAAGCTACTTAATGAGCACCTAGTTAATGGTGAATATGTGTTCCCTAATCTAAGGTGTTACCAAAAAACTTCTTACTTTGAATAACTGACATTTAAAAACCATTCGTCCAATCTAAAACCTGAAAAATCTGGCGAAGCTGTCAGATTCTCAAGTTTCCCAGTGTACCTGAATGCATCATGTGTATCATCAACAACATTAATTAACAGAACAGAAAAGAAAAGAAGTTTATCAACATCACCTCGATTCTCATGTCCTCTTTGAAATTTTACAGTGTTTACTAAATTCTGCAAAAAACAAAATATTTTATGTTTTTTCTGCTTTCATCAAGCTCTAAATGATGAATATTAACTGTGTATTTGTGCTTATAAAAATCTCCTGAATTTAGTCTGAACCCATAGAGGAGCAGACGTCGCTTTGTAGAGAAAAACGAGACAGAAGCTGAAAACGATCAGAAAGTGTTTTGTATCCCTTGGGCTAAAATCGTTTTAAAAGTTTTAATAGTTACTTTATTATTTTGTTTTTTTTGTTTTAATCAGTATGTAAATACCCCCCAACACACACACACACACACATTCACAGACAAAAACGAGACTATTTTGAAAATGATTTGGCGGCCCACTTACATTACTCTCCCGGCCCACCAAGGGGCCACAGCCCACAGGTTGGGAAACTGACCTATTGTATTACAAGACGACCTCGTTTTTTTTAGATTTTTTTTAGAGACCACCTTCAGAAAAAGACTCTTGACAACTAGTTTAAGTTAGTTTAGTTTATTGGTTTAAATATACAGAGACAATGCACACTGATGAACATTCCTGTAAATATGCCGGTTTAGCCAAGTTGGATAATTTTCAACCGTAGTCTCTGGGGCAGGTGACATGAGCACTACAGAATTGAAATGAATTTAAAAAACAGTACAAAAGCTCATTATAAAATTAATTGCAATACATTAAAAATATGCAATAAAAATCAAATACATTACATTTTCAGAAAAAGTGGTTACACTCTTGACCATCAGTCAACCACAGTTTTAAATTTCAATTTAAAGTTTCACTAAAGTTCACTTTGTTGAAAAAAAAAAAATTAAAAAAGGACTTGATTTCATTTTTTTTGTAAATTACAGTCACTTGGTATTTCAAATGAGACACCTAAACTAACAACTCACTAAGCACTTTAAACGTTTGATACAGGTAATTTATGGACCAGAATAGTGAAATTAATTAAAAAAAAACCAGGAAAACACAATAATGCTTTAAAACAGATGATCTTTTTTGGACATTTGGCTCTGAAACTTCATATGTTTTGTTATCAGCTGTCAGCATGTGATGATGGTTAGACCCCAGTTATAAGACTACCCCACTTTTTTACATCATGTTCAACAAAAATAAACCTTGTTTTATATTCATGTCATTACAATTTATCACTTTTTGTCACAAATTTTGTCTCTTTGAAATGAATGAGGAATTTCAGCTTTTCTGTCTAAAACTCCTTTAACTTTGAGAAGCTCCAACTTCATCGAACTTCCACTTACTGACTTTGTTTTTGCTTTAAAATGTTCATGAATTTTTCCACTGTTCTTTAAACATCTGCTCTTCTTCTTCCTCCTCAGTGACGGCGTCGGAGGGCTACGTGGGCAGCCCGAGGTTCGCCGCTCCGATATCGATGTGTGAGATTCCCGACAGCCTCGCTGAGAGCAGAGAGCCGACCATCGCTCAGCTGCTGCAGGAGAAAGCGCTCTACTCTTTCTCCGAGTGGCCAAAGGTAAAGCTGAGGCCGTCAGAGTTAGGCGAGTTAGTCCACCGTATCTCTGCCACATTAACGATGATGTCGCCCCCTGCAGGACCGCGTCATCATCAACCGCCTGGACAGCATCTGTCACGCCATCCTGAAGGGGAAGTGGCCGTCGTCCAGCGAGCAGTACGACTCCCCCGCCTCCCTCCCCGTCAACTCCTGCCTGGCCAACAGTCTGTCCCAGCAGCACCAGCACCGCGCCGCCGGCTTCCTGCCCGCCACGGCGTCCAGCTCCGTCCAGGGTCAGAGCAGAGTCCAGCAGAGCGCCGCTGGACTGGGCTTCTCCATCCCACCCCCCCTCACCAGACTCCCCAAGGTGAGAACCACCGTCCCACCTGAGGACTGGACCCTGTGTTTCATTTCTGTACATCTGTCCACGTTTTTCTCCACGTTTTTCTCCACGTTATTCCACGCTCGCTCTCCGTCCACGGCTCAGACCAGAGGAGTCACTGACGCTAAAACGTTAAAACTGAGTTTGTTTTTCCAAACCTCCTTCTACTTTTACTGGAACTCAGTTTGTAGTTTGTGAAAACTTGTAGATCTGTAGTAAACTACAAGTTCCTGGATGTTTCTACTGATCAACACCAGGGACACATGAAAGCTGCAGAGCGTAGATTTTGGAATATTTGGCAACGTCTTGAAGTCAGAATGTGGACAGAAATATCAACTCGAAGTTTGAGCCCTCATTTGTGAAGTGTTGAAAATTTAATCAATACAACCTTATTTGTGCACGGACACGACTTCTCTCTCTATATCTGATGCTTTTAAAGACTGACTGCAGAAAACACTTTTCTTCTAAAAGCTGCTGAATATTTCACACAGAACCTTTGACACAGACGCAGTTTGTAATCACAGTTTGTGAAAACTTGGTAGATCTGTAGTAAACTACAAGTTCCCGGATGTTTCTACTGATCCGGGAAAATTTCTCAGTCTGTAACGGACCAGTCTACCTGGCGTACTGTTTCCCACAATGCACGGCGCTAATGCCGTTTGTCTATGCAGGAGCATCAGGTTTATGTGAATTACTGACACCTACTGGAATAAATCAGCACAACAACAACAACAACAAACATGTTAAAGTCTGTGAGAAAGAAGTGAAGAGACACGAGAGAAACAGCTGTAAATCTGCTCACTTCATCATCACAGACAAGTTTACTTCTACAACATTCATAAAAGCCAAAATAAATCACTTATTCACTTTTTTAAAAAACTGACAGCCTATGTCTGTAACATGGACGCAGTTTTTTCCATCAGTTGTGAAAAAAAGTCAGTTGGTTCCAGATTTATTTTCAATACATGATAACTTTTGGTGTAAGATTAGAAATTAAATATGGTGATTCTGCTGTAATAAACTTATATACCTTTACAAATTTCATAAAACCAGACCCTTAAATATCTCCCTGAATTGGTAATTTTTTTCTAAATAAATTTAAAATGCTCCATGAACCAATGAAAATAATGAAAAGACAAAAATAAAAACATTCAAAAAACATTTACAACCACTATTCCCTTCCCATGCTTGATTTCATTTATTTATTTTTCTATGTATTATTTTAACTTCTAATTTGACTTATCTAATTTTTTGTTCCTGTAACTTCACCACTGATTAATATAGTGAATTAATGACTGAAATGCCAAATATTCCCATGGTTTATTTTCTATATTAATGATAAAGTTAAAGATAGGAAAAAAATAAATGAGCTCCACTTTCAGAAACAAAAATCCAGAGAAGTAAACAAATAAACAGACCAAACAAAACAGTCAGACTACATGTGAAAAAAGAAGGTATTAGACAGTTTAGAAAACAACCTCTGTTCAATGGTAAATGCTGCTAAAAGGCTAAAACAGGAGCTAAAGGCTAAAACAGGAGCTAAAGGCTGAAACAGGAGCTAAAGGCTAAAACAGGAGCTAAAGGTTAAAACAGGAGCTAAAGACTGAAACAGGAGCTAAAGACTAAAACAGGAGCTAAAGGCTAAAACAGGAGCTAAAGGCTGAAACAGGAGCTAAAGGCTAAAACAGGAGCTAAAGGTTAAAACAGGAGCTAAAGACTGAAACAGGAGCTAAAGACTAAAACAGGAGCTAAAGGCTAAAACAGGAGCTAAAGGCTAAAACAGGAGCTAAAGGCTAAAACAGGAGCTAAAGGTTAAAACAGGAGCTAAAGACTGAAACAGGAGCTAAAGACTAAAACAGGAGCTAAAGGTTAAAACAGGAACTAAAGGTTAAAACAAGAGCTAAAGGCTAAAACAGGAGCTAAAGACTAAAACAGGAACTAAAGACTAAAACAGGAGCTAAAGNGCTAAAACAGGAGCTAAAGGTTAAAACAGGAGCTAAAGGCTAAAACAGGAGCTAAAGACTAAAACAGGAACTAAAGACTAAAACAGGAGCTAAAGACTAAAACAGGAGCTAAAGGCTAAAACAGGAGCTAAAGGTTAAAACAGGAGCTAAAGGCTAAAACAGGAGCTAAAGACTAAAACAGGAACTAAAGACTAAAACAGGAGCTAAAGGCTAAAACAGGAGCTAAAGGTTAAAACAGGAGCTAAAGGCTAAAACAGGAGCTAAAGGCTAAAACAGGAGCTAAAGACCAAAACAGGAGCTAGAGACTAAAACAGGAGCTAAAGTGTTTGTGCTAATGTTGACTCCTCTGGTCTCCATGACTCAGCGTTGGTGTTGGACTCCGTCTGCAGTAGATTAATGAGTCATAGAGCGGAGCATCATGGGTAGGAATCTGTTTGATGACACCTGAGCAGGTGTGTGAGCCTCCTCTTTACGTGTGTGTGTGTGTGTGTGTGTGTGTGTTGTGTCTCGGTCCATATGTGTGTTTAACAATCCACCGTCTCTCTCCCATTCCTGTCCGCCCCTCACCCACCTGTTCCACCCTGACAGTACATGCAGCGGGGCGGGGCTTGCGGGCGCGGAGCTTGGCGCCTCACCTCCTTGCCTCTCTTACAGGAGCGGCTGGTGGCTCCGCCCTTCCTCCCCGAGCTCAAACGAGCCGGAGGGCGCCGCTCCTTCGACTACGAGGCAGCCGCGGCCGCCGCCAAAGTCCTCGCAGGCAAACCCGCGTCCTCCGCCACCACCGCCACCAGCTCGAGCGGCGCCGCTCCAGTGGTGGCCCCGCCCTCCCACCGTACGAGCGCCATGTTGATTAACGGCTGGCAGGAAGCCGCCATCGATCTGACTAAGCCGTCTGGAGAAATCAGCGCCTCCAGCACGGCGGGAGAAGCCGTGGTGGCTCCGGGAGGAGGTCACAAGCTGCCGCCGCCGCCGCCCATCAACGCCCCGCTGACGGGCTCCGTGGGCATCGACATGGCGGGCATCCTGCAGGCGGGGCTGATCCACCCGGTGACGGGACAGATCGTGAACGGGAGCCTGCGAGGAGACGACGCCCTGAGGAGGAGGCGGGGCAGGAGGAGAAACGTGGAGGCGCTGTACTCGGAGTTCACCAAGAACCGAGGACTGCACCTGCCCGACTCTCAGGTGTGTCCTCACCCCCAGTGCATTGTGGCAAAACAGAGCAGGGCCCCTGATTGGTTGAACTCTTCTTCTGTCTTTGTGTCTCTGCAGGGCCGCGTGGAGGTCATCAGCCACTCCTCCGTCTCCTCCTCCACCTCCTCGCCGTCACCTTCGCCGTCAGAGCGCCCCGCCGGTCCCCCCACGCCGTCCTCCTCCTCCTCCACGCCAACCCCCACCCAGACGCCGCCTCAGCCGGAGATCGTAGCCATCGACAGAGAGGCGGCGAGCAAAGGTCTGATCGAGTGGCTGAGGCAGAACCCGGGATACAGCATGGACCTGCCCGCCTTCGCCCACGTGAGGGAGACGATTGGTTTAAAAAAAAGGAGCTGGCCCTTTAAGACGAGCTCGCCTGACTCTCTCCCTCTCTCTCTCTCTCTCTCTCCCTCTCTCTCTTCCTCTCTCTCTCCCTCTCTCTCTCAGTCCGGCGCCGGCCTCCTGCACGGTTTCGTGGAGCGTCCCAAACAGAGGAGGCACCGCTGCAAAGACCCGACCAAACTGGACATCAACACGCTGACGGGAGAAGAGCGAGTTCCTGTGGTTCACCGCGGCACGGGACGGCGGGTCAGGAACGCACGACCACGAAACACACAACCATGAAACACACAAAACACACCACCACGAAACACACGACCATGAAAAAGACGAAAAAGACGAAAAGCATGAAAAAGACGAAAAACACAAAACACACGACCACGAAACACAAAACACAAAACACCCGAAAAACACGAAAAACACGACCACAAAACACACAACCACAAAACACGTAACACAAGAATCACACGACCACGAAAGACACAAAAGACACGAAACACACGAAAAACACGACCGCGAAACACACGACCGTGAAACACACGAAAAACACTAAAAAACGACCGCGAAACACACAAAAAACACGAAAAACACGGCCGCGAAACACACGACCGTGAAACACATGAAAAACACGAAACACACGACCGCAAAACACACGACCATGAAAAAGACGAAAAAGACGAAAAGCACGAAAAAAACGAAAAACATAAAACACACGACCGCGAAACACGCAACACACGACCATAAAACACAAAACACACGCAACACACTACCACAAAACACGAAACACACGACCGCGAAACACGAAACACAGGACCACGAAACACAGGACCACGAAACACACGACCACAAAACACACGACCACAAAACACACGACCACGAAACACACGACCACAAAACACACGTCCGCGAAACACACGACCACAAAACACACAACCACGAAACACACGACCACAAAACACACGAGGAACACAGAGAAATTGACTATGAAGCACCACAAAAACGAAACATGGAAAAAACATCCATGAACACCCAAAAAGAACAAAACAAACAACGTTGGCGCCCTGTGTCTGTGGTTAAATTCCCTCTCGTGTCCTCGCCCTGCAGCTCGGCGGTGCGATGGCGCCGGCCATCAAGGAGCTCTCCAGGTGGTTGGACGCAAACTCGGAGTACTTTGTGGCTCCAGACTGGGCCGACGTGGTCAAAACCTCGGTGAGTAAAAACACGTTTACGATGTTTGAGTCTGTGAGGGCGGCTCTGATGTCACTGTGACCTTTGACCTCCTCTTGGCTCCGCCCACAGGGTTTCCTCCCCGAGGGGAAGTTCTCCAGGATCCTCACCGAGCCCGTGAACAGAGACCCAAACTCTCGCCGTCGAGGGCGCCGTCCTCGCAACGAGATGCCCAAGCCGCTCCTCTCAGTCTCAGACTCCGCCTCCACCGGTCTGGCCCCGCCCCTCTTCATGAACGGCGGTCTGATCGGCAGCATGGACTCCATGGTCGCCATGCAGAACCTAAGGGGGGGGATTCCCGGGATCCCCATCTCTGGGATCATGGCGGCCGGGTTCCCTCACGGTTTCTCGGCGGCGGTGCAGGCGAGCGGCTCCGCGGCGTCCACAGATGACGCCAAGAACGGGCTGAATATGTTACCCATGATGCTTCACGGCATCCCACACCCCCATGGGGCAGCGATCCCGCAGCACGCTTTGTTCAGCGTCAGCGCCATGATGGCTCACCCTCCACCGCCGCAGCCGCCGACGCACGCCAGCGCCACCTCCTCTTCTTCTTCTACACCCGCTGCCAAGGTCACCACGACAACGGCGCCCTCCACATCCGAAGCCGTGAGCCCGTCATCGACGACGCCGGCTGAGAGCTCCGCCTCCTCCAGCTCAGCAGGAGGAGAGAAGGAGCAGAGCCCGGAGGAGAAGGACGCCGCAGACGCCAGTAAGAGAGCGGGAGGGGCGGAGCCAGCAGCCATCATCACCTCCACCAGCAGGGGGCAGTTCGGCGCCGCTCACCTGGGCGGCGGCAGCCATCTGACCTTCAACCCCTTCCTGATCCCCGGCATGTCGCACGGCCTGCTCTACCCTCACATGTTCCTGCCGCACGGCGGCATCATGGCGCTGCCCGCCATGCCCCCCGGAGCGGTGGACGGCGCCCCGGGGAGCCCGAAGAGGAGGAGGAAGAGAGGGCGGGAGGACGGGGAGAGGGAGGAGGAGAAGGCAGAAAGTACAGTCAAAGCCAGCGTCTCCTCCTCCTCGCCCTCGCACCCCTCCGCCGCCGCTGCCACGCCCTCCCTGACTGAGGGGGCGGGGCCAGAGCGGGGCCCCGAGGAGCCCCAGGAACCAGACTCCCATCAGCACCCTGAGGGAGCGGCGGCAGAGGAGAGGGCGGGGGAGACGACGGGAGGGGAGGCGGAGGCTGAGGAGGAGGAGCAGAGACAGGCGGAGGGAGAGGAGGCGTAGAGGACAGGCTCCTCCCCTTCCTCCTCCTCCTCCTCGTCCAATCAGAAACCGTGTAAAGTTTGTGCCGTGTCTGTCCGTCATTGTCCATGTAAAGACTTTTATTATGACCAAGACTCAGAGCAGCGACCACGACGACCACGACCACCATGATGATGATGATGATTATATCCAACCTGGTTTTGTTTATACACGAAGCCCCGCCCACTCCCTGCCCTGCCCCGCCCCCTCCTCCTCCTCCTCCTTGTATACGAACTGGTGTAAAACTCTTCTGTGTATTCTTCCCTTCACACACACACACACACACACACACACAGACGAACACGTGGGTGAGCAGTGTTGGCGTTGTTAGTGGCGTTGGCGTTGGCGTTGGTGTTGTTAGTGGCGTTGGTGAGAGTGTGTTGGGTCAGTGATGTCGACCTGTGTGGTTTTTATTTCACTCCTCGTCTCATCAGTTTGTTTTTACTTTGTGCAATTTTTCAGAATTTCATTTTAAGCGTCGACACTAAAGCTGAGCTCACACTCAGGACAAGCGGGAAAAATATTTGAGTTTCACTCCTTAAAAAACTCCTGAAACGACCTATAAACACATTCGCCCTCATTCATCAACGTGCGCACGAACGTACGACAGGAAAACAACTGAAAAATCCTGAACAGAAACTGTGATTTAACATTTTTGGGTTTTTGGTTCCACCCTAAAATTTTTGTTCTTAAACCTGTTGGAACCAAAAACCTTCGAGTTTGTTTGATGCGTTTCCATGACAACCACAAGACTTGAAGCTGTTGTGTGTAACATTAACGCTTTCTAATGTTCTGATATTTCTCAGAACAAACTCTTTAATTCAGCAAACAAACTACAAACTAACTCATCTCACTGTCTGAATATGAGATTTAAAAAAGACTAAATTATTTTCTTCATTGTATCGTGACTGATGTTTCCTCTGCCTCTTGTTTACATTGAGCCGACTCACCTGAGTTTTCACCTGAAAAAAGAGTTTAAAAAATTTAACCAGTAAAATAAACAAGAAAAACATTTAAAAACTTTAACCTGGAACCAGTTGATGTAGTAAGTTAAATGTCAGACGGATGAATGAATGAGGGCTGATGTGTTTTTACAGAATGTGACAGATTTTCTGCTTAAATACAGAAAATTCTTCAATTTCAGACATTTTCCAGCCTCTGAGCTGTTTCAGATCCTTTTTTTTTTAATGTTTATTCGACTTTAACGCAAACCTGTCGACACGTCAACGAGCCTCTAACTCCCAGAATCCTGAGCGTTTGTTTCTCGCTTTTGTCACATTTTTGCTTCCTGTGTTTTTATTTTTTTCCAGGAAGTCAAATCCTGAAAACCACTGTAAACTAATGTAACTCAATTATTTCTTCATGCAGTTTAACAACATTTAAAAGCTTTAACCCTGTGGTGCATAGTGGTCACTACAGTTACACCTATTTAAAAGTTATTTACTCCTAAATTCAATGGTTCATGTGGTGGAAATTCATATTGATCTGTGTCAGGATATTTTTTATTCTTCTTAGGGCCTGGAAAATGTTTTCAATTCTTTTTCCAAACATATATATTTAAGAAAAAAAAGTTACAGACAAACATTTGAGGGTTAAACAGTGTAATAACTATAAATTATTCAGTGTTAAAATGGATGACAGAGAGTTAAAATGTTTCACAAAGCATTAAAAAAAGATTATTCATGAAATTACCAAAAAAAAAAGAAAGGAAGTCAAACAAAAAAATAGTTTTGTTTACATTAATTTCACTCTTTTTTGTGTTGAATGTTCTGTTACAAATATTTGAAGAAAAAAAATTGAAAACTTTTTTTCATGCTTTAAGACAAATAAAAACACTCAAAGGAAAAAAATCCAGACACTGGCTTTAATAATTCATGTATCAGAGGGTTAAATCATCAGGAAAAGGAAACAGAAATTCATTTCTCTGATTTTATCATTTTAAAATTTAAAAAAATTAGGTATTTGTTTCAATCCTGAGAAATACAGTCAAAGAACTTAATTTCTTTCCTGACTGCAGTCTCATTGAAATATGAAATTACATGAATAATAAGTTCAGAAATTTTCAGAGTGTGATTACAGGGAGTGTTCATTATGTAGAAGTTTCTGAAAGTAGAAAAAAAAATCTAGATATTTTTTTTGTTTCATCCAGAATTTTAGCTCAAGCAAACGGTTTATTTTCTGCAGAATTTCCAAAGAAGACACGAGAATGGAAACAAAACTGTTCATGAAATTCTCCCGTCTTCTCCGCTTTGTTCAGGTAACTTTAAAAAACTGAGAATCTGATGATGAGTCTAGTTTTTCAATTTTTGGATTTGACAAATGGTTTGAAGATGCCAGGATTTTTTTCTTTTTTTACTTTTTATTCAACTTTCCAAAGACATAAATGAAAAGAGAGAAACACAGCGCTCAAACAATATAAAAGTCAATGTAGTGAAACATAAATAGGTCAAACTTCCATGATGTTCCAGTTGAAATGTGTGTCCAGTTAATTCAGAATTAAATTGTGTTTAACTCTTACAATAATTTGAGCTGGACGTTAACGTGAAAAATCAGGAGAAATTACAGATCAGTTTAGTGGAAAACAGGTGAAAAAGTGAGAGATTCCCACAGAAACTGGGGATGTCTTTGTGCAAATTAAGGGAAATTTCCAGGAGAAATGACAACACAAGAAAGAATCAAGACTTGAGTTTGAAGTAAGAGGGAATTCTGGGAAAAACGGCGGCGTTGTCGGTCTGTCAGGTCTGCGTTAACGTCGTCGTCCTGATGCTGTGAAACTTCTCAGCAGGAAAAAAAAACAAAACTCCACTTTTACTCAAGCAGAGAACAATCATGAGATTAAAGCTTCATCACTTTATTTGGATCATGTAGAGATTGTTTTATCACTTTAACACAGAGTCACTTTGAGAGGAGGAGGAGGAGGAGGAGGAGGAGGAGGAGGAGCAGCACCTTCAGACCAGCAGGGGGCGGTGTGAGGCCGGTGATGGAGGAAAACTCCCAGCTGGTTGTAAACTGGACCTGTAGCAGCATTTCCAGTCCTCTCCTCAGCTCCGTCTCTAAAACTCTCCACTGTCTGTCAGAGAAAAGGGAAAGTTTGTTTGTTCTTCATGGAAAAAAAAAGAGGAGAAGAAGAACAGATGAAAACAGGAGGAGGAGGGATACACAGCAGTTTTTTTTTTCCTCACTTTGCTTTGAGAAGCAGTTCTTACTAAGAGTTTCTAAATATGTAAATCTATGGCTGTATATTGCTGTTTTTTAAAGTGCACCGTTTATTTCTTCACCTCTTTTTCTTTCTTTCTTTCTTTCTTTCTTTCTTTCTTTCTTTCTTTCTTTCTTCATCGGGGGAAAATACTTGACGGCCGCGCGGTGGATTCAGTCGAACGTCGACCGCACGGGACGATGTTTCTGCAGAACAGGGTCCGTGTTCCAGATGTTGGACTTCACCTTTGATTTGTTTTCAGAGCTGAAAACAGGATTTTTGCACAGTGTCTTTTTGTGAACCTGTTTCCGTACTGTCCTGTGTGTGTGTGTGAGTGTGTGTGAGTGTGTGTGAGAGTGTGTGTGAGTGTGTGTGTGTGCATGCATGAGCACACCTGGTGTCTGTGGTGCAGACGTCTTTTACTCCTGTCTGGTCTCACAGGTCACATCTCTCACATAGTTGTTGCCTTGTCACAGTTTGTGGCTACGTATAATTTATTCTTCGTTTATTCTCTTTGTTTTTTTTTGTTTTTTTTTTTGCTTTTTGCCAAATATTCACTTTCTATTTCTTTATGATGTATTCAGAGTAAATGCCTTATTTAGCCACTTTCTTTGTAAAGATGTTTCTGTCACATCTCCATATAAGGACGTGTCCTCGTTGTTGTCGCTTTCTAACGCGCGTCGTCTCCACGGTGACGCCCAGGTACCGCTGTCCACGTCACGCCGTTTAACTCCTGAAGTCAATCAGTCGTCCCTCAAAGCACAAACGGAGAGGAAAGAAGCGTTTCTACCCAGTGCCTCTAAAATGACATGAATAGTTTCTCTCTGTGGGTTTTCACTGCGTGGACACTTTCACCCCCCCCGCCCGCCCCTCCCCCTCCAGGACGGACGCCAGCGTTTGGAAACGTTGTCATGTTTGCAGACGATGTTGTTCTGTTCTGGCCCTTAAAGGGGGATTCTGGGTTTTTTAAAACCATCGTTTTCTCTCCAGAAAGAGTTTTAGAGCAGCTCAGTTTTTCCAGTTTTTACTGAAATGATGAAGTTTAACGTTTCTCAGTGTCTTAAAATGAAAAAGCAAATTAAATCAAATTTTCTCCTGCAGAAGTTTCTCTAAACATCCGTCACTTATTGAGACGTGGATAATGAACTGGCTTCTGTTCAGAAGTGAAGATTTTATATCATAAGAAAAGAAACATAAATAATGTATAGAAGACCATTTACACCAGTGAAAAATACAAACATGAAAAACTGTCTTGTTGAAATTTTTTTCCCCAAATTAAGGTTAAAATTTTGAAGTTTAAAGACAAAATTTTACTTTATCATATTGTTTGAACTTGATCTTGAAATTTTGTCTTTTTACTTTAAAATTTAAACTTTTCACCTAAAAATTTGGACTTTTTTTTCCTTTGAATCTTGACTTATGTTCACAGAAGTTTGACTCGATCATCTCATATTCTTGATCTTTCATCTCAACATTTTGATGTTTAATCTCAAAATTTTATCTTTTTATTTCTAAGTTTTAGAGTTTTGCCCTTTATCTAAAAGTTTGGACAATTTAGTTGCAAAATTTTGCCTTTTAATCTCTAAAAATATTTCTCAAAATTTTGGCTTAATGATCTCAAAAGTTTGACTTCATCGTCTCAAAAGTTTTAATTTTTAACTTAAGTTATGACCATATTATAATAAAGTCAGAATTTTAATCCTTTATCTGAACCATAAATCTAAAAATTGTACATTTTGTCTCAGAATCGTGCCATTTCAAAATTTCGGCATTAAATCTCGCAATTTTGACTTTTTTCTTGGACTCTGTTGCTCATAAATTTGACTTTATTATTTTACAATTTTAAGGTTTTATCTAAAAATCTCAATTTATTTCAAAATTTTGAATTTTTTTCCTTTGAATCTTGACTTATGATCACAAAAGTTTGATTTGATCATCTTAAAGTTTTGATCTTTCATCCCAAAATTTGAGCTTTTTATCTCAAAATTTCCACGTCATCTCAACATTTTGATAATCTCAAAATTCTGTTTTTTCTGTCAAAGTTTTAGAGTTTTGCCCTTTGTCTAAAAATTTGGACAATTAAGTTGCAAAATTTTGCCTTTTAATCTCTAAAAATATTTCTCAAAATGTTGACTTTTTATTCTTGATTTTGGCTTAATGATCTCAAAAGTTTGACTTCATCGTCTCAAAATTTTTAGTTTTTAACTTAAGTTATGACCATATTATAATAAAGTCAGAATTTTAATCCTTTATCTCAACCATGTATCTAAAAATTTGACCTTTTCTGAAGAAAAATTAAAATTTTGTGTCCAAATTTAAACATTTATTTCAAAATTTTAATTCAAATTGGACATTTTGTCTCAGAATTGTGACATTTAAAAATTTCGACATTAATATTTTGACTTTTTTCTTGGACACTGTCGCTCATAAATTTGACTTTATTATCTTACAATTTTGAGGTTTTATCTAAAAATCTCAACTTTTTCTCGCAAAATTTTGACTCAGTATAATCAAATATGTACAAAGAAATAAACAGCTTAAAGTGTTGTTATGTGGTCACACACACAGAAGGTTGGATGGAAACTTGTTGCTGCAGAACAGCAACTTAAAGTTGTTAAAGGGCCATTCTGTAAGATTATAAACATTTACCGTTGTTTCATTTCAGACTTTAAACAGGTGAATTTCAGTCAAACCTGTAAAATCTGGGCTGTTCAGAGACTTAAGAGCAGCAGCGTGAGAGAAAAATAATCTATTTTAGTTTGAGTTTGAAGGTTTTAGAGGAGCAGCTAAAGGTTGAACAACATGTGTGACTTTATCTGGTGAGAAAAACTAAAAACGTTGTTGTCAGTCGTCACTGATGGAAACGTGTTTGGTTTTTACTCTGTGTAGGTTTAGAAAAGATTAATAAAACAGCAGAATCCTCCTTTAACATTCGATCAAACGTCTTTATCTCTGCACGAGGCTCCAGCCGTGACCTCAGGTGACCTCGGGTGACCTCAGGTGACCTCAGGTGACCTCGGGCGGCCAATGCGCACACTCCTCGTTGGGCCTCACCCCCTGATCGCTCCCTCGCCGTCGTGGTACCGCGGCCGAGCGCGGAGTCCCTCATCACTTCCTGTTACTGACTCGTGTTCTGGTGTGAAAAAACTTGAATCTGATTGGTCGGTGCAGTGTGTGCGGTTCGTGAGGTGACTGCAGGTCTGTTCATGTCACACCATGCCTTCTTCTTCTTCTTCTTCTTCTTCTTTCTTTCAGCGTGTTGGTCCGTTGGGTTCACGTCACCTCATCATTGTTGTAAAGCTTTGATCTTCTCATGAATAATGTATTTATTGTACAGTTCCTGTCTTTACATGACTGACTTTTGTTACTCCTCAAGTCTCCTCAGAGCATTTTGGTTCACATGGACGTCTCTGCTTTTCCTTCTGTCTCTCTTTGAATCCTCCTTTAATCCTTTAATCTGGGCTCACGCTGGGATTATCGGGACTACAACCAAACATCGAGTCCTGACACTAATGTTTGGGGAGTTTCTGATCAGATTTAGGGTCAAAAGTCTCAAAAAAAAGACTGAAACTTAACACTGAGCTTTAGATAAACACACTCCAGAGTTTAAAAGAATCAGAGGAAGAAGAAGCTGGACTCAAAATATCTGTTTTTCTCACTTTGCAGGTTTTGGTTTGACTCAGATTTTCTGTTTCAGCTCAGTTTTCGTTTCCGTCTGCCTTAAACTCAAAGTCCAGCTTCAAAATAAAGATTAATCCTCATGATTCAGAGAAATAAACCTAAAACTCCTCAGAAATAATCCCTGAAACAGATCCTGCTCCTGGACACACAGACCGCTCTAAACCCAGTCTAAGTCTGGTTTTAAACCCGGTTTAAGTCTGGTTTTAAAGCTGGTCTAAGTCTGGTTTTAAACCTGGTCTAAGTCTGGTTTTAAAGCTGGTCTAAGTCTGGTTTTAAAGCTGGTCTAAGTCTGGTTTTAAAGCTGGTCTAAGTCTGGTTTTTAAGCTGATCTAAGTCTGGTTTTAAACCTGGTCTAAGTCTGGTTTTAAACCTGGTCTAAGTCTGGTTTTAAACCTGGTCTAAGTCTGGTTTTAAAGCTGGTCTAAGTCTGGTTTTAAAGCTGGTCTAAGTCTGGTTTTAAAGCTGGTCTAAGTCTGGTTATAAAGCTGGTCTAAGTCTGGTTACAAACCCGGTCTAAGTCTGGTTTTAAAGCTGGTCTAAGTCTGGTTTTAAAGCTGGTCTAAGTCTGGTCCTGTGGTGGTTTTTACTCCTTTATTTTCAGTTTTTTTTCCTTCTCCTCCTCGTTTGTATCTATAACTCTCTGTATCCCCATGTGGACCAATCTCATGAGTCAAAACATGGTATGTGTGATCTTTTATTGTGCAATAAAAGATGACTTTCAACTTTCTCTCAGTCCTGCTCTCAATTATTTCACTTTACTGCTGATTTTTTAATTCAATTATTGGAATTACACATTAATAAAGTCACCTTACAGTAAATAAATGCAGAAAAAAATCTGTCTTTGAATTGTGTTGAACCTCTTTTGAGCGTATCGTCAGGAGGCCTGTTAGTCAGAAGGTTGATTCATTAGAATTTAAGAAGGACCATTATACAGAGAACTGGGGGCCTCTTAGTTAGAAAGTTAGTTTGGATATGTGAATATTTACCGGATCCGAACTAATTTTCTGACTAATGGGCCCTCTAGCCAGAGCCTTGAATCAGAAAAGGCTATTCGTTTCCATGGGTAGTACCAGCTAATGGTCCCTCTGACTCACAGGCTTTGTGATTAACAGGCCTTTGGACTAACAGACCTTTGGACTAAGAGACCTTTGGACTAACAGACCTTTGGACTAACAGACCTTTGGACTAAGAGACCTTTGGACTAACGGACCTTTGGACTAACGGACCTTTGGACTAACAGACCTTTGGACTAAGAGACCTTTGGACTAACAGACCTTTGGACTAACAGACCTTTGGACTAAGAGACCTTTGGACTAACAGACCTTTGGACTAACAGACCTTTGGACTAAGAGACCTTTGGACTAACAGACCTTTGGACTAACAGACCTTTGGACTAACGGACCTTTGGACTAACAGACCTTTGGACTAACAGACCTTTGGACTAACAGGCCTTTGGACTAAGAGACCTTTGGACTAACAGACCTTTGGACTAAGAGACCTTTGGACTAACGGACCTTTGGACTAACAGACCTTTGGACTAAGAGACCTTTGGACTAACAGACCTTTGGACTAACAGACCTTTGGACTAACGGACCTTTGGACTAACAGACCTTTGGACTAACAGACCTTTGGACTAACAGGCCCTCTGACTAACAGACCTTTGGACTAACAGACCTTTGGACTAACGGACCTTTGGACTAACAGACCTCTGACCTTTGGGCCTCTTGACCTTGGGGCTGCTGTGTTTTCTGACCAATAAGCCTTTCTGATTTTCTGACTGAAGGGCCTCCTCAGAACAGTGCAGATCTTGAGTTTCAGGTGTTTGATGTGATCATGATGCTCTGCTTTAGCCCCATTGCATGCTGGGAAAAACTCAACACCTCTACAGAGTTTACTCAGCAGGAATCAGCTGTAAAAGGACGTGAATCAGAAAAAAAACACTTCAGTGCTCAGTTTTTCTGTAAACTCACTCTGGCCTCAGAAACAGCAACGTCCAGAGAAAAAAAACCTCTGAGTTCGTCTGCAGCATCAAAATAAACATTTATTAAAAAGTACATTCATGTGGAATCAGATCCATTCAGTCTCCAAATCACTGATAAATATAAACAAAGTGACAGAAAGAGAGAAACAGAAACAGATCTTTGATCAGCTCAGACTGAAGGAAACTTCATCTTTTCTCTGCTCAGGTCAAACAAAGACACGTTAAAGGTTCGAGGCAGCGTCAACAGTTGAGGTTTGAACATGAATCAAATCATCAGACGTTAAAGTTTTACTCTTATTTCAAGATATTTAAGGACAAAAACTGTTAAAGGTGGAGCCTGAAATTCTGCAGGTTTCCTTTAACTTCCAGAGTTTCTAACGAGCCCATCATTCAGATCACCTGAGCTCATCACACCTGTGTTCATCACACCTGTGTTCATCACACCTGTGTTCATCACACCTGTCCTCATCACACCTGAGCTCATCACACCTGAGCTCATCACACCTGTCCTCATCACACCTGAGCTCATCACACCTGTCCTCATCACACCTGAGCTCATCACACCTGAGCTCATCACACCTGTGTTCATCAGCCAGGTAAACTTTTCAAAAGGTTTTCTTCCCTTCACTCAGTGTGTGATTTGGTAGAATCAGTGGGTGGATGTAAAGATTTAAACCTCTACTTTTTCTGTTCTTTGCTTGTTTGGTTTTTCTTTGTTTGTTTTTCTTTGTTTTTCTTTGTTTCCCTGTGTTTGATCACTGTCATTCACATCAAACTTTGCTGAAATGTAAGAAAAATTATGTCTGAATTGCTTGGAACAAGTAAAAAAAAACTGCCTTGAAACTTGAAGAGCAGATTTTCTAACTGCATTGGCAAAGTTGTTTTTTTCACTTGTTACTTTGACGTCATTTTCGTCTTTAAATAACTTGAAATAAGATGCTTTTCTGGACTGGTCAGTTAGATGTGGCTCTGATTAAGAATAAAAAAGATAATTTTTACTGAAAATCAGACATTTTTAGTTTAGTTTTGTCAGTGTGGGTGAACATGAACTGAACTGTTTCTGTCTGATCGACTCTCAGATTTATAAAGACCCCAAAATAAACTTGACACAAAAATGGAAACGCAAATACGTTGACTTGAAAGATGGGCTGTTTTTGTCTCCACTGTTTTGCAAAGGTTTTACTTGGTGCATTTTGAATTTTGTTTTCTTTGATTGAAAATAAAAATAAATACATATTGAACGTTAAACTTGGGGGTGTGACTCAAAAAGTTGAGTCTGTGCTGTAAATGACTGAAAACAGCTTTTTAATGCAGTTAAACCAAAACTTTAAACGTGATGAACGAACTTAAATATTGTGGCAAGTTTTGAAACAAACTGAACTATTATATTGACTGTTCCTTTATTTTTTATTTCCTCCAACTCCAGGCGACATTAACCGTTTACGGTCGCTCAGTTCTTCCAAAGTCTCCATGGAAACAGACGTAGTAAATGTTAAATCCTCGTTTAAATACCACAGTCTGTTTTTTCAGATAGCACAGTTCATTTAAAGCTGGTTATTTGTGGCGGTCGTGGATCTGACGCTGATGTTTCTTTGTTCCTGACCGATTCCACGCCACGTGCCTGCCCAGCGTCTCGTGGCGTCTTCACTCTTCGATGGCGTCTGTTGTTGCGTTGGTCAGGTTGGCGAGCAGCCGTAGTCGTTTCCTCTCCCTCTTCCTGCCGAGTCCTCCTCGTGTGTTATTTCTTCTTTCTGAGAAACAAAGAGCAGAGAAAGTTCATGTTTGTGCTGTGTGAGGCTGTAAAGTTTGAAGATAATAGAGGAAAGGTGGAGCCAGTTTCACACGTATGAAAACAGAAAAGAAGTGAGACAAATGGCTCTTTTCTACGGAGCCCCTAAAGGGACAAGAAAAGGTAAAAAAATAATAATTTCACGTGCACACGAGAAACTTTAAGGTGCTCACCTGAAACCATAGTGCTCACAAGAAATGCTTCAGATGCACACCTGACAGTTTTCCTCTCTACAAAATGACAATACAAGAGTTAGTGCGTGCGTATCATCACCTGTACCACCACGTCTGTTTCCACGTAAAGGATTCACCGCTTTGGATCATGTGTTTGATTTTTGTAGAGGGACAGCTTCAAACATCTGACCAGCTCTGTGGTTATCGTTGGATGTAAACAAAATGTCACCAAAAACTTTTAGGTGAGCACCAGAAAAAGTTTCAGGTGAGCGCTTGAAATTGTTATTATTTTTTTTACCTTTTCTTGTCCCTTTAGGGGCGCCGTACTTTTCCACTATATGCCCGACTACAGACTCACGGTGGGCGTGGATCTTATAACACAGCTGCGCTAAAGTGCTGCGCAGAAGTGCGTGCATGTTCATCTATAACGCCACACAAACATCATTTTGTACTAACATATGTGCCACCGTGGTCTTTAAAGGAAAAAAAGTAGCTTTAAAAAGATTTCATTAAAGTAATACAGCGGCTCAATGTCGGTCGTCATGACAACGGAGGTAAACAACAGCCTGGTGCTGCTGCACGCGGAGGAAAACGAAGGAGCTGCTTCCTGACATCAACTCTTCCCTGGATCCAGTGAGATCACTTTAATTTTTGATTTTTGGGCCTGGTATAGCAGAGATTTNTGCATGTTCATCTATAACGCCACACAAACATCATTTTGTACTAACATATGTGCCACCGTGGTCTTTAAAGGAAAAAAAAAAGCTTTAAAAAGATTTCATTAAAGTAATACAGCGGCTCAATGTGGGTCGTCATGACAACGGAGGTAAACAACAGCCTGGTGCTGCTGCACGCGGAGGAAAACGAAGGAGCTGCTTCCTGACATCAACTCTTCCCTGGATCCAGTGAGATCACTTTAATTTTTGATTTTTGGGCCTGGTATAGCAGAGATTTGTTGTTGATCAATCATTCTTCTTTGAACTGGTTTTCCTTTTTGGTTCCCTGTGGATTAATGGACTGATTGTTGTTAAAGACTCTCGTGGCAGACAGATCGCTCCTGCACCGACCAACTTTGATTTAATTTAAAAGACTCTTTAAAGCCAACTATCTTTGCTGTTAACTTCTTTTTGGTTTAAAAAGGACTTTTAACTTCTTTAGGAATCATGAAGGAGCATTTTAGGGCTGTATTTTGTCTTCATTCAGTCTGGTTCTGTGCCGTCAGGTTTAAATGTCATTAAAAACCCGTCGCTGACTTATTCCTTTGCCTCTTGTAAGTGATTTGTTCAGAGTCAGAAGCTGCAGAGACGACATTCTCTGACCAATGAGTGACCGGCAGTCCGTCCACGTCACCTTTTAGTATCGGCTTTACTCTCTTAGAACCAGGGTAGAGCAGGTACTAAAAACTGGCGTCTGCCGCGTAGTACCGCGCTAATGGGAACGCAACACAAACCGGGTAGAGGCGAGTAGAGTAGGGCTGAGACGAGTCAGTGGAAAAGGGCAAAAATTTATCAAAATAACACATTAAAACGTTTCTGTTCATGATTGAAAGTTAAAAACCTAATTTCTCAGTCAGAAATAACAATGTACTTTATTTTTTCTGTTTTGTTGTAAAACAGAACATTTGAACGTTCATCAACAATTATTATATCTGAGCCTCTGAAGACCTGAGTGTTTGTCTGGTGCATTTTTTTAAAATTTCTGACTCATATTTCTGCTCTGTCTGTCTCCACACTGCAAAAACTGAAATCAGAGCAAGTCATTCTGTCTTATTTGTAGTAAAAATTGTCTTATTGTTCTTAATTTGAGCCACATTCACCAGACCAGGTTATAAAAATGTCTTATTTCAAGTTTTTAAAGACAAAAATGAGGTGTAAATTTCTTGTAACAAGTAAAAAAAATCAGCCAATGAGATAAGACGAATTCACCCGGGAAGTTTCTTGAAATTAGAAAGATGTCTTAAAACAAGAATCTTTTATCTTATCCCATTGGCAGATTATTTTTTTTTACTTGTTACAAGCAATTTACACCTAATGTTTGTCTTTAAAAAACTTGAAATGAGACATTTTTATGACCTGGTCTATTAAATGTGGCTCAAATCAAGAATAGTAAGACACATTTGACTAAAAATAAGACAGAATGACTTGCTTAGATTTCAGTTTTTGCAGTGTACGTATTAACTCCAGCCCCCCCACCAAACACACACACACACACACACACACACACACACGCTCGATCTGTTTCTGATGTTGGCTGCAGTTTTTTGGCTCAGTCTGGATTTGGACGTCTCTTCCTTTTTTTAAAATACAGCTTTCAGGATGATTTACAGGTTGGTCCGACATCAGAGGATAACAGTAAAAGGAGAAAAAGGAGAAAAAGGAGAAAGGATCCAGGTGAAGACTCAGTCTGAGGTGGAGGAGCAGGTTTCAGGCTGCAGCAGAGAGGGCGGGGGCCTCACTCATGAAGGCCTGAAAGTGGAGTTCACCACTTCCTGTGTAAGAAACTTTAAATTCTTTTTTTGTCTTAAATACTCAAACTATTGTTGTGTATTTTTGGATGAAAATCCCTACTCTAGCCCCTTAGGGGAGAGTTTGAGTTAAATCCCAAAGTCAGATTCTATATTTCTCCAATTGGTGTTAATCCTCTCAGAAATTTGCACTAAGTGTTGGTTTCCCCCAAAAAGTTAGAGTCCAGATCAGACTGAGTGTTAAATCCCCAGAAACAGTTTAAGTCCAAAGAGAGGCAAAAAGTCCAGCAGGTTAAATCCACAAGGTACTTTATTCCAGAGAACAAAGGAGCTGAAATCTGCAGAGTCCAACTAAAATATCAAGATGTGCTGCGTATTATATACATTTCTAAAGTGGGAGTATCAAAATTAAAAGGTTCACACCTTTAAACTTTTATGGTTATCAGGGGACAATCTTTCTCACCCCCAGGGGATTTAATTGGCTGTTGTCTTGGGGGACAATCAGCAAAACTTGTGGGATTTATTTAAACAAGACATAATGCATGCATACCCATAAAATAATGATATAAACCATTTATAAAGATAATATGCCATATGTTGTGACTTTAAAAAGATTGAATTAAAAAAGTTAAAGCTTTAGCTTCTCCCCGCGTTCTCCTCATCACTATCAAGATTGTAATAAATGTAACTCTTGATCACAATTTGTCATAAACTTTGCAGCATACAGTAATAAGTTCTTACATACGGCGTCATAATGAACCAAACTCTTTTATTTTCTTGATTTAAAAAATACAACACCCACATTTTGTTGTTACTAAAGTAATATGTGAAAACTTATTATATAATGCAGCAGCGTTTGTAACATACTCTGCTGAAGAATTTGATCACAAAAAGCTGCATAATATCATAATAAAGTGAAAATTTATCTCATTACTGCATATTATAAACAAACGCTGAGCTGATGATGCTGAACTGGAAACTTTAATTTTTCTCCACATGTCGTTGTTTTCAGACAAATCTCTGAGAAAAGTTTCTCTAAAGTGATGAAAAGACGCCTCCTCTCTGCGTTTATGTCAGACCTTCCCCTGCTCCTCCTTCTCCTCGTCCTCCTCCTCCTCCACCTTCTTCTAGTCCTTCTCCTCCTCCTCCTCCGTCTTCTACTCCTCCTCCTCTTCCTCCTCTATCTTCTACTCCTCCTCCTCTTTCACCTTCTCCACCTTCTCCTCCTCCTCCTCCTCTATCTTCTACTCCTCCTCC
>RPOG01000683.1:91499-125236 GCA_008086565.1 Thalassoma bifasciatum
GGCTAAAACAGGAGCTGAGGGCTAAAACAGGAGCTAATGGCTAAATCAGGAGCTGAGGGCTAAAACAGGGGCTAAAGGCTAAAACAGGAGCTGAGGGCTAAAACAGGAGCTTAAGGCTAAAACAGGAGCTAAAGGCTAAAACAGGAGCTGAGGGCTAAAACAGGAGCTAAAGGCTAAAACAGGAGCTAAATGCTAAAACAGGAGCTAAAGGCTAAAACAGGAGCTTAAGGCTAAAACAGGAGCTAAAGACTGAAACAGGAGCTAAAGACTTAAACAGGAGCTAAAGGCTAAAGCCGTTAACTCCATACAGATTTTCCTCACAGACACTTTAAGGTAAAAAGAATATTCTCTTTGAGATCAAATACTGACGGATGTTTCTGCTCTGACTAAAACATTAAACTTTTTTTTTTTTTCAGGCTCCAGTTCAGAATTTTTTTCATCCGTTGAAATTTTCGGAAATGAAATTGTTGAAATCGGATAAATTTCATTTCCAGCCGTCACGACTCTGCTCCAACTTAAGGTAATTTAGTTTCAGTTATCTCTGATCTTCATTGTTGCTCACACACACACACACACACACACACACACACACACACACACACACATGGTTTGTTGCTGGTGTTTCATGACAGTGAACCATCCTCAGCCATCTTAACTGAATCAAGCTCCGCGCTGGAAAAACCGCCCTGCTCATCACAAAACAACCGACCACAGGCAACACACACACACACACACACACACACACACACTAATGTAAACACACACACACACACACTTGAAAACACAAATGTTATCCTTATGGCTGTTTTACTGAATCCTCTTTAAAACAGAGACACGAAACGCTGAATGAACCACATGAGGAGGATTTTTCTCTGTGACTCATTTCTCTCTTAATAACTTCAATCATTCAATCATTTAAAGTAAAGATTTGAGGCTGAACTCTGGATCTAAACTGTCTGTGGTTGTTCTCCTAGTGTCTGAGATTTCCTCCAGACATTGAACGCGTCACTAACAACTTCCTGAAAACAGAGAAACAGCATGAACAGCCCTGAGAGAGCGATGTCTCTGTTACTTTATTTAATCTGAAACACATTTATTTATAATGTTGGACGTGATAATGAATTTACAGCCATTAGAAATAATTCTTTTGTGCTTTTCTGACACTTTCAGGTCAGAAGTTTGAGCCTAAAGATGCTGAATTTTCAACCCTCAAAGTGAATAAAAACTTTAAAAAGCTTTGGGATAAATGTCAAACAGTAAAAGTTGTGTTTTTTGGTCACACAGTTGAGGTAATGAGAATTATTAAAGGAAATAATGGAAAGAACTCTATGTCAGTTGTTGAGCTGTCAACAAATCTGTCGTTAGAATAATTTTCTATCTTTAGGGCAGAAACATCATCTTTTGTTTTGGATGTTTGAATCCAGAGTTTGTTAAAGTTTTGTCTCCTTACACGTCTCATGAGAACGTTTGTAGAAGTTCAGGAACCAAAATAACTCAATGTTTGAAACTTGGTTCATGTTTGACGCGTCCTCGAGGTCGAGGCGGCTCCGTGTGGATCAATGACGTCGTTTCAGCAGCTTCAGACTCCTGCACGGTCCTTTTAAAGCAAAAACTGTCCGTGTCCTGCATCTCTGGAAGTTTGTAACTAAACACGAGTTCTGTCCTGTTCGTCTGCACACGTTTAGGTTTAAAGTTCAGAAACACAGACATTGATTTATTCATCAAACACAGATCACCATGGTAACTGAATTTCTTGCTGCCAAACTCTGCAAAGAAAAGGATTGTTTGAAAAATAATGTTGATAAATGCAAACTTCCACTCTAACTGAGTGCTCTGGTAAACCAGTTTGTGTGATACATCGCCCCCCGCAGTTTGGGAACGGACACCAATAAAGCCAAAAGACGGAAATAGACGCCAACAGAGTCTGATAGATGCAAAAAGGCTCCCACAGAAAACAACAAACACCAACAAAAATCGACAGATGCCATCAGAAATAAACTGACACCACTGGATTTCACAGCTGCCAACAGACGCTAACAAACTCCAACAGGCTCTAAAACTCTCCTACAGACTTCAACAGACACAAGTTTACAACAACTGATACGACTGGACTCTAACAGACACAACCAGAAGCCAAAAGACTCCTACAGAAAGAATTGGAAGCCAACGAACGCCAACAGAAACCAATGGAAGCCAAGCGACTCTTAAAGACACCAGTTTAAAACCAACAGGCGCCAACAGACTTTTGGACCCAAACGAACGGCAACAAACTCTGACAGAAACCACTGAAGCAAACAAATTCTTAAGGTCACCATTGGAAGTCAACAGACACCAACAGACTATTATGGACTACGCTGGGAACCATTGAAGGCCAACAGACTCTAACAGACTCCAATAAACTCTTAAGTTCACCATATAAAGTTAACGGACACCAACAGACTCTTAAAGACACCAGTGGAAGCCAACAGACACCAACAGAAACCAATGGAAGCCAACCGACTCTTAAAGACACCAACAGACACCAACAGACTTTACAGAAACCAATGGACGTCAACAGACGCTGACAGACTCTTGCTGAGACTTTTGGACCCAAACAAACAGCAACAAACTCTGACAGAAACCACTGAAGCAAACAAACTCTTATAGTCACCATTGGAAGTCAACAGACACCAACAGACTATCATGAACACCATTGGGAACCATTGGACACCAACAGACTCCAACAAACTCTTAAGTTCACTATTTAAAGTCAATGAACGCCAACAGACTCTTACAGAAACCAATGGAAGCAAACAAACTCTTAAGGTCACCATATAAAGTTAACGGACGCCAACCGACTCTTAAAGACACCAATTGACACCAACAGACTTTACAGAAACCAATGGAAGTCAACTGACTCCAACAGACTCTTGCTGAGACTTTTGGACCCAAACAAACAGCAACAAACTCTGACAGAAACCACTGAAGCAAACAAACTCTTAAGGTCACCATTGGAAGTCAACAGACACCAACAGACTATCATGAACACCATTGGGAACCATTGGATGCCAACAGACACCAACAAACTCTTAAGTTCACTATTTAAAGTCAATGAACGCCAACAGACTCTTACAGAAACCAATGGAAGCAAACAAACTCTTAAGGTCACCATTAGAAGTAAACAGACACCAACGGACTATTTTGAACACCACTGGGAACCATTGGACGCCAACAGAAGCCAACTGATGCCAACAGACTCCAACAAACTCTTAAGTTCACTATTTAAAGTCAACGAACGCCAACAGACTCTTACAGAAACCAGTGGAAGCCAAACGCCCCCAAAGTATGAGAATAGGGGCCGGACAAAGTGTTCAAAAGTCACATGATCTCATATCTGTGTGTCACATTGCTGTGACAAGCGTAACCAAGTCTTTATTTTGTCCCTGTGGTGCCCCCGTACTATCCTCACTGAGGTGACTTTACGTCCTCTCTGACTCAGACGTCTCATGTTTTGCTGAAAAACTCTCATTCTGTGGCGTCTCCATCTGTTTTATTTTGATTATAAATGATCACAAGTTTTCTTTAACCCCATGAAAGAGACAGAGTGAGTAAAAGCAGCAGATGCTGTTTGTTCTTTATTTGTGTTTTTTTCTGTCTTTATGGCGTTGACGCTGTCACGCCTCGATGCTGCTGAACGCCGTGTTCGTCTCTTTGTCTCTTTTATTCCATTTTTTATTGGTGAGCTGTTGATTTGAAGGATTCCTCTGGGATGGATGAAGCTGTTTGAGCTCTTCACTCTCACTCTGTGTGTTAGGACATGAACAAGAAACTGAAATTAAACTGAGACGTTTGTTAGAGGCTCAATGAGACGTTCAGGGACAAAACGACACCTGGACTGAGGTGATGAGGTGACAACAGGTGAGAACAGCTGTTTACACGTTTCTTAAAAACGAACTACAGACATGTTTCTGCAGGATAAAATAAAGGAGAGAGGATGAAGAGGAGGAGGAAGAAGAGGAGGAAGAGGAGGAGGAGGAAGAAGAAGAGGAGGAGGTATTTTTATTTTCCTCCAGAGTCTGCTCCGACTCTTGCTCAACACACACTTACACCCAGAACCACATGTGGAGGAAAAACTGAAGCAAAGCATAACATGTGATAAATGTGCATGGAGTTAGAGGCAGCATGACGCCATGTGGGTCAACATGTTCACACACACACACACACACACACACACACACACACACACACACACACACTGATCCTGGGAACAGTGAAACCAACTGTAGGTCACAGCAAACATGTTCTCCCTCACATGTTGAGAACAGAATCAAACACCGTTGAAGAGAAAACTCTGAGAAAAGACGGAGAAAAAACGTCACTTTGAGACATAATTTTTCACCTTTACGCCGTAAACCTGCAGGTCTCACAACCACCAGCAGGGGGCGACACTCACCGGCATCAAAGAACAAATCTGAGACCTGAACTTTAGGTCTTTAATTTTTGTTATTAGTGTTTGGTGAGACTTTATAGGTCTGAAAACTAAACTTGGTCTTTGTTCAGAAAGTTATTTACGTCTGTGATAAATGTTGATTATCTCTGAGGCTGAAGTTAAAAGTGTTTTGTTTATAACAACAGTTTTTTTTACTAAAATGGGTGTAAAGTTGTGATATCACTCTAAATGTGGCTAAAAGGTGAAAGTTTGAATAAATGAATTTTCATGAGTCTGAGAAATAGAAATGTGGCGTCATCATACGTGGACACTGGGTCTAAAACAAATAATAAATATTTTATTGTTTCAATCTTGTTGTACCATTTTGATCTCATTCCTTTGTTTGAATTTCATTTTATTCTTATTTCGTTTCAGTTTCATTCAATTGCTTTGTTCCCATTTTTTTTTAATCCGTGTATCATTCGTTATTTCCATTTTCAATTGCCAATCAAAAATGAAAAAATGAAAAAGTGACTGGTTATCTTGTTATTTGTTTTCTAATCCAACACGAAAACCCAAAATACGCCTGTTTTTTTAATAGCTCAATATTAGGCTTGGATCAAAAATACGAAATGGAAAAACGGGAACAAGGACTGAATTTGATTTTAATATTTAATTAATCATTTTTATTAATCATTTTCATTCTATTGTTTTGAGCTCACACAATTGTTTCAAACTCATTTATTTTTCTTACCTCATTCTTTTGTTTTGAATCTAGTTTTGTCTGTTGACCTCTTTTTATTGTGTAAATCACATTCTATTGTTTTTTTTTCCGTTCTATTTGTTGTATCATTCAATTTTCATTTTGTTGATTCAATGTCGTTCTATTGTTTTGCTCGTAGTCTATTGTCTCAAACTTATTCTCTTTTCAAACTCATTCATGTTTTTAACTCAATTGTTTCAATCTCATTCTAATTTCTCAAGTTCATTCATTTCATTCGTTTCTATTTCATTGTAATTTTCAAATCTCATATTATTGTTTCTTTAACTTTCTGTTGTTGTTTCAGTCTCATTATATTGTTTTGAATTCATGCTGTCGATTTACTTCTATTATGCCAATCACATTCTATCATTTCTTTGTTTTTCTGTTTTTCTTTCTTGTGTTTTTTTTTGTTCTTTCTTTGACAAGTTTACAGTTTTATCTCCCTGTGTTTAGGGAGATGATCATCTCTGAGCGTAGTCAGGTGTGTGTGTGTGTGTGTGTGTGTGTGTGTGTGTGTGTGTGTGTGTGATTGCTCATTCTCAGCAGCTGTGCTGAGGTTTTAAAGCTGCTCTAACTCTTTGTCTCTGGTTCGTTGTTTCTCCATCAGAAACAGTGAAGAACAGTTTCTCTCTGTGTTTGATTCAAACACAAACTCACCTGTAGCTCAGATCTCTGTTTATTTTAACCCAGCTCTTTGAGTCTGAATCACCTGTTCTACCTGTGTTTTTCTCCTCATCAGGAGTTTCTCCACTTTGATAGTTTGGTTCATTTCTCTGAGTTCTGCTTTGCTGTAAGAGCCTGTTTGACTCAACTTTGTCTTTGTCCCTGTGATCACTCCTGATCTTAGTGGTAACGATCAGAAACCCCAGTTTCTGGTCTGCACTTGTGTCCACCTTTCTCCTCCTTAACACTTTCATTCCATTTTTTTAAAGCAGTAATAAATTCTGTCAGGGTATGTAAACTCATGAACACAACTACATGACCACACACACCAGCTGGGTTTACATGGAGCTTTGTGTTCTGATTGGAATTGGTTTAGAAGCCCAAACTGAATAAATAAAAACACTTCAATCAGAATAAACAGGCCAAAACTGATGGAATTTCATTTGGTTGCACGGGGGTAGAATATTCCTTTTCCCAAACTGGTGGAAAAGAAAGTTTCGTCGTGTAAATGGTGAAACTGAACGGCATCAGGCTGCGTTTTGTCTGCACATGCTCCGTTTTAACGTAAATGCACAGTGGCGTTTACTCCACGTGAAAACACGGCGGCTTCCTCCTCCTCTTCAGTGCATCCAGTGGGTGCACGTTACTAAAAAGCTGTTACTTGAATAAAAGTGTAAAAAAATCGCAACCGCTGCACAAAACAAACAATAAACCTCCATCTTTATAAACTCCTGATTGATCTGCGGGTGTCACGTGTCTGTAAAACGTCTGTTCAGTTTAAATGTTGTGGTTCATGCAAACACCAGATCAGAATAGATCACGTCACATGTCAACAGTCGACCTGAGATCTTTATCAGAATGAAATGAAAAGAGTCTGCATGTAAACGTGGTGACTGACAGACGCCTGATTATTCGCCTGTTTTCAGGGAGGATGGAGCATCTTCAGACCTGACCTTTAGTCTCCACATGATCAGATTAAAGCTGCATGAAAGTGACCTGTAACAGACTGAATCCAGCGTAAGTGGATCCGTCACAGTGAGGAGCAGCTTATGAAAATGTTCGTCGTCCTCTCATCTTCACACGAGACGTTTTCAGAGACGATCTCATTACTCTGCCTCACACACATGCAGGAGTGCAGAGGCTGAACGTGCAGAAAGCTCCCGGCTCTTTAATGAATACCTGTTGCTGAGTATTTTGGATGCCTCCGGGCCACGTCTGCAGCAGAAAGTTAACTTAATGCATGTGATACCTGGGAAAACGCAGCGCGGCCTGCGTCCTGTTACAGCGCCGCGTTTACTCAGATCCATGTGTGGCTGCAGATTAAAGCAGCAGCTTCTCAAAAGGAGGAGTAATCTGCTCTAAACCCGGCTCTGACAGCGTGGATCACATGTGTCTCTGCAGCCTAATCTTCTCCTCTTTATGAAAACAATAGAAACTTCCTGGAGCAGAGCAGCAGCAGAGCTAATACCTGGAGCCTAATGTCTCCTGAGCCCTCAGATTTGCACACACTTGGTTTAAAATGCTTTTTAATCAGGGCCTCCTGTGCTTCAGCTCCCTCATAAATCATATTTTAACTGTTACGTCCTCGTTACGATGAAAGAATTTATCGCAGCGTCATCAGCTCAGCGGGGGGTCGGTTTAATGAGAACATTTACAGCCTGAGCCCAGTTACTTTTCCTCTAACCACTCCAACAGGAAGAGAGATATTTTCAACTAATCTTGCCTCTTATTTCCTTCTATCAGCTTTAAAATCATGAAGAGTAACAACAAGCAGATTTAAAGCCTCATGTCACGGTTTTTGTGGTTGTTCCTCTTATTTCTACGGAGGCCCAAAAGCCACAAAATCCTCCTGAGGAGAAACATGCAACAAATTCAGAAACATATGCAGCAACAGGAGAATAGAGAGCACATGCAAAAAGAAGGGGGAAACTCTTGTTTGTAAGAAAACTGCAGTTCCCTGAGTGTCCACTAGAGGCTGTGTCAGAAACAGCAGAAACCACATACACACCTATTCAAAAAAGTTGATCTTTACAGTGGAAATAAACTTGTTTAAAAACAAAATTTCAGTCTGAAAAGATCATTTCTCTGTCAGTAAACACTGAACAAGTTCTTCATCAAGTTATTAAAGTGAACGGTTTGTCTAAGGAAGGGCCTTTTTATTTTTTTCTCACATTTTTACGGTGGTAATGTTGGACGCCATCATCAGGGAGCCTATTTCCACAACTTAAAAAACATAAACAAATAAAAACGAAAACTTATTTTTGCTCAGAACTTTTTAATTTGCCCAATTTAGGTCAAAGTTTGGGACAAAGAGTCAAACTTGTGAGAAAAAGAAGCAAAATTTTAGATAAAAAGTCTAAATTTTAAGATTAAAAACTACAAAAAAAGTCTCAATGAAGCCAGTTTTTCATTTTTACCTTTTTTGAATTCGCTATAATGGGTTTCTTTATGTTTGGACTTTGACAGAGAGCATCATGGGACAAATCAAAAGGTGGAAGAAAGTTTGATTCTCTGAGTTAAAACAATTAAACCTCGATGGTCCTGATGGTATGGAAGCCTGTTTCTGCCAGTTAGAATAAAAAAATAGCATTATAATAAGGAAAACTGGTTTTTGGACCATTTGAAGTCGAAATTCTAAGATAAGAAGTCAGATTTGTGAGATATAAAGTCAAAATTTCAACTTTTTAACTCAAAATTTTGAAAATAAATCTCAACAAAGCCAAGTTTTCATTTTTATTTTTTAACTGGCAGAAACAGGCTTCCATATCATCAGGACCATCGAGGTTTAATTGTTTTAACTCAGAGAATCAAACTTTCTTCCACCTTTTGATTTGTCCCATGATGCTCTCTGTCACAGTCCAAACATAAAGAAACCCATTATAGCAAATTTTATATGGTAAAAATGAAAAACTGGCTTCATTGAGACTTTTTTTTTAGTTTTTAATCTTAAAATTTAGACTTTTTATCTAAAACTTTGCTTCTTTTTCTCGAAAGTTTGACTCTTTGTCCCAAACTTTGACCTAAATTGGGAAAATTAAAAAGATTCACCATCAAGGTTCAACTGTTTATCCTCCGATACTAAAACTGTCTTCCATCTTTCAGTGTCCCATGATGCTCTCTGTTTAAGTCCAAACATAAATAAAGAGGCGCATTTTAGAAAATAATAAATAAATAAATAAATAAAAAAAGCCGGTTTCACAGAGTTTTTTTTTCAGCCATTTCTTAAAATTTAGACCTTTTTTTTCTTCAATTTTGACTTTTTTTGGTCATAATTTGACTTAATATGAGCGGAAGAAAAGTTCTCATCAAAGCCAAGTTTTCATTTTTATTTTTTAACTGGCAGAAATGAGCTTCCATACCATCAGGATGGTCAAGGTTCAATTTTTTTCCTCCCATGATGCTCTCTGTTAAAGTTCAAACATAGAGAAGCCCATTTAAGCAAATTTTTAAAAATGAATTAAACACTGGCGTTATTGAGAATTTTTTTTCTAGTTTTTTATCTTAGAATTTTAGGGGCGTCCTTCATGACTGAGGGCCCCAGTTTTTGTGATAATAACTGTGTTTTCCAGCAGGACGACGCTGCAGTTCTCTTGTTCTCGCTCCGATCCACAAACCGAAGTTTTCCCACTTTAGTTTCAGTCGAACACGACGTCCTGGATGAGAACGACTCGTTTCTTCTCTCGCTGTAAATCAGAGAAAAAGTCTTCGCCGCGAATTCAGCTAATGACGTTTGACAGTGAGTGAAAACACGTGTTCGCAGCAGCTGAAGAGTCTTTTCTTTACGAGGACGGAGGAGCCTGAACGCAGCGTGCGGAGCAAAGATGGCTGCAGCTCGTTAGAGTTTATGTTTTCCTACCGGAGCTGAATTTACAGCCACATTAATTATCTTTAACGGCTTATACTGAATATAATGATAATAATGACTTAAAGCATCATTAGGTTTTTAAGCTGTGGCGTTTACACGTTCAGTACACGAGCAGGAACATCTCGCACCAAAACTTCACTCCTCAGCGAGCGCCGTGCAGCTCAGAAACATGGAGGAAAGACAGAAACTGAAACACAGCATCGTTTACAAAAGTCACAAAGTGGAGCGAGAAAGATCATCCAGAAACTAAAATATTACAAATGCTGATCACGGGCCTGTTGTCAGTGATCTATGTTTGTGTGTGCAGGTGATAACAGGTAAAAGAGACTAAACTAAAAATGACGTTTGAAGATACAGAGTTAAGATCCTGGTGGAGGACACAAAGAAGATGTTATTATTATAAACTGCTTTTATTATTTCTGTAATGTCATAATCATTGACTGTTTATAGAATGGACAGCGCGCATCCTCCTGTCACCGTTCTATGATTTTGAAGCCAAAAAAACCCGTTTCCCTAGCCGCCATTGTGCAGCCAGAGTCTGCGCAGTAGAGAATTAAATAATAGAAATAAAAATATTTATTTCTTCTTCTTCAGAAGGTTTAGTCTCCTTTTGGCTCTTTCCTGAAGTTTCTTATATCCCCGATAAAAACTACTCACGAACGGCAGCTGTCAACTATCGTAAAACGAAACTTATATCGCGGTTTTTAACGTCCAATAACTAATGAGAAACTAACTTCTCAGAAAAAAAACACCTGAACACCATGCGGCCAAATGACATCATCAAACCTACTAAAGTTTCAAGGAGATATAACGAGGCTCCTTGTTGTGTCTGACTCTACATCAGCTCCTCCAGCAGCTCAAAGGTGGATGAACGATAATCATCAGGACGCCAAAGAAACCTGCGCCCAGATCCTGATCTCTCAGCTGATTTCATCGTTTCTCTCTCGGGGTAAATTCTTTGTTTTTCAGCGTTCCCTCTGTCCCACAGCTTGGCCGACACTTTCTCCTCTTATTTTTGCCAGTAAAGAGAAAAATGTGCTCATGAAGCTCAGACATTCCTCAGACAGAACAATAGATTCGATCTGCAGCCGCAGGTCGATTCCTGAGAGAGGAGACAGAGAGAGCATGGCGGCGGCGGCGGCGGCGGCCTGAAGTGCTCTGCCCTCAAAGAGGAAGACGAGAGCGTTTCCTTTCTCCTCATCTGAAACCAATAAGAGCAGAAGCAGCGTTTCCAGAGCAGAGTTTCCTAATCCGGAACAACGCAGGAACGTCACAGACTGAGGCTTTAACCACACGTGTGTCGTTAACAGGTTCAGACTCTTTGGGTCCAGTTTCTGCTGAAGCCACCGGACATTTGATCTGACAACCATGATGATGATTACTGCAAACAACATGAACTTCCTCTGCAGCAGAAACACACACACACACACACACACACACACACACACACACACACACACACACACACACACACACACACAAACACACACACACACACACACACAGAAAACAGTGATATCTGCACGACTCTAAACTTCACTGATTTATTTTTCTGCACAATTCAAAGCTTTGTCTGCTTCTTTCTGTGATACAAACCAATGAAAATTTGGACATGTATGTTGAAGCTAATGAGTTGTGACTTAAACTAAAACATTTTTTTGGTGAATAATGGGAGGAATTTTCATGATTTATTCATTTTTCTGAATGGTTAAAATGTCTCACAGTGATATTTTGCATCCTGTGCTTTTTGTTCGGTGGCTTAAAAGTGCAAATGCTGCAAAAACAGAAAATGCTGCAAAAACAGAAAAAAAGGTGCAAAAACAGAAAAGTGATACAAACAGAAAAGTGATGCAAAAACAGAAAAGTGATGCAAAAGCAGAAAAATGACACATAAACAGAAAAGAGATGCAAAAACAGGAAAGTGATGCAAAAACAGAAAAGTCATGCAAAAACATAAAAATGTTGCAAAAACAGAAAAGTGATGCAAAACCAGAAAAGTGATGCAAAAACAGGAAAGTGATGCAAAAACAAAAATGGTGCAAAAAGCAGAAAAATGATGCAAAAACAGAAAAATGATGCAAAAGCAGAAAAGTGATGCAAAAACAGAAAAATGATGCAAAAACAGGAAAGTGATGCAAAAACAGAAAAGTGATGCAAAAACAGAAAAATGATGCAAAAACAGGAAAGTGATGCAAAAACAGAAAAATGATGCAAAAACATAAAAGTGATGCAAAAACAAAAATGTTGCAAAAACAGAAAAGTGATGCAAAAACAGAAAAATGATGCAAAAACAGGAAAGTGATGCAAAAACAGAAAAATGATATAGAAACATAAAAGTGATGCAAAAACAGAAAAGTGATGCAAAAACAAAAGTGATGCAAAAACAGAAAAATGGTGCATAAACAGAGAAGTGATGCAAACACAGGACAGTAATTTCCTTCTGTTTCATACTTGTTGCATGTTTCTGTATTTGCAGCATTTGCACTAATGGCTGTTGAGTCAAACCAGAGGATTTTAAAACCAGTTAAACATCAGTTCAGGTTATTTAACTTTACTCTGGTTGTTTAAATGTCTCAAAGTTTATAATCTATTGAACTATAATGAGTGAAACTTTCTCAGGTTCACCTGTTTTAAAGAGATCCTGAGGGAAACTCATCATCAGTGTGAAATAATGCGGCTGAAAGCTGCAGAAAAGCTCCGACTTTCTCTAAACAGATTAAATTAACGTGAACGATGCTCCTGTTTATGTTTTATCTTGGTTTTAGAATCAAAGCTCTGTGATCCATCTCTGTGTCTGAAAACCAGGACACATGAATCTTTGAGAAAGACACAACAACATTTTGATTTAAGTCTGAGCCAAGTTTTTTTTTTTATTTAAGAGTTTGGAGGAAGTTTGCAGAGACAAAGTGAATGAATCAGAATTGTTGTAAACACAGCTTCGCTCGTGTTTCTGAAGAAGAATCAGAGATGAATCCGACTCTTAGTTTCCTCAAAAACAAGTTTAACTGGTTCTGACAGCTGAACCACAGAAACACGGACTCAAACTCTGGATCTGTTTCCTCTCAGAGCGTCACATCCTGGCACTAAGGAGACGCTGTGATTGGTCAGATCTCAGAGCGTCACATCCTGGCGCTGAGGAGACGCTGTGATTGGTCGGATCTCTGATACCTTAAAGAATAGATTCAGCTCCAGAGCAGCAAAGTGAAGCTTCACCAGAGTTTTTTTCTTCTCACGCCTCTTTTTCTGTCTGTGACTAACTCAGGACAGAAAACTGCTGCAGACAAACGTCAGGGGAGGTTTGCACAAGATTACAGCTCAGGATTTAAGGCCGGAGAGGTCAAAGACCAAAACACAACATCTGAAACTCTCTGAAACTGCCTCAAAACATTTAAAACTGCCTGGATCCATCCAAAATAATCTCAAACCCTTTAAAACCGTCTGAAACTGTCTAAAATCGTCGTACACCATCTAAAACTGCCTTAAACTGTCTGAAACTATCTGAATCCACCCAAAACCATCTCAGGCCCCATCCACATGAAGACAAAACGAGGTCATACGTTTTTTGCTGAATCAGCGTATCATCCATACGAAGACGGCGTTTTGTGGGTCTGTAAACGATCATTTCTGAAACCAGGTTCCAAAGTGGGAAGATTTAGAAACGCCGTATACGCGGCTCCGTGTAAACTGGCTCTCTGCAACTTTTCAGATACACTGACGTCATATTTTCACATCGTCGTTAATACGCATGCACCACAAGCGTCACTATGGTAACAACAACAACAACAATGGCGGCGTACTCTGTAGCGTATGTGTTGATGAAGCTGGTGACCCTGCTATCCCTTTAGCAGCTAAATCTCCTTCTTCTCAACAACCACAGAGTTGAACAAACAATCATAGAGGACACAGTACGGCACAACTTTAGCCAAAAGTCTTCATGCCCACTGTTTGTTCTTCTGTTTCCGCTTGTTTCCCTCATATCGTTACAGCGCCCCTAGAGGTCTGGGAAGTGTTTTACAGCGTCTTCATGCGTATCGAGTTGTGACTTGAGTTAAAGCTAATGAGTTATGACTTAAACTAAAACTTTTTTTTGGTGAAAAATGAGAGGAATTTTCATGATTTATTCATTTTTCTGCATGGTTAAAATGACTCAGTGATTTTTTGCATCCTGTGCTTTTTGTTCAGTGGCCTAAAGGTGCAAACGCTGCAAAAATAGAAAAATGATGCAAAAACAGAAAAATGATGCAAAACATAAAGGTGATGCAAAAACATTAAAATGATGCAAAAACAGAAAAATGATGCAAAAACGGGAAAATGATGCAAAAACAGAAAAGTGATGCAAAAACAGAAAAATGATGCAAAAACAGAAAAGTGATGCAAAAACAGAAAAATGATGCAAAAACAGAAAAGTGGTGCAAAAACAGAAAAGTGATGCAAAAACAGAAGAAATATGCAAAAACAGAAAAATGATGCAAAAACAGAAGAAAGATGCAAAAACAGAAGAAAGATGCAAAAACAGAAAAGTGATGCAAAAACATAAAAGTGATGCAAAAACAGAAAAATGGTGCAAAAACAGAAAAGTGATGCAAAAACAGAAAAAGGGTGCAAAAACGGAAAATGATGCAAAAACAGAAAAATGATGCAAAAACAAAAAAGTGATGCAAAAACAGAAAAATGGTGCAAAAACAGAAAAGTGATGCAAAAACAGAAAAATGATGCAAAAACGGAAAATGATGCAAAAACAGAAAAATGATGCAAAAACAAAAAATGGTGCAAAAACAGAAAAAATGGTGCAAAAACGAGTGCATTAATATAGACGCACACATTTTCTGAGACGCCTTCATCTTTATGACGATCGTTTTGGAAACTGTTAAGAGTTTTGACTTCGTGTGGATGAGGCCTAAAACCCCCTAAAACCGTGTGAAACCATCTGAAATCTTCTGAAACTATCCAAATCCTTCTAAAACCATCTGAAAAAATCTAACTCAACTTTATTTACATGCACTTTGAAAACAGCCACAGCGGAAAACAAAGTGCTGTTCACGTGTGGACAGAATTAAGATAAAGAATAATAATCAGGTACAAACAATCAAGTTATAAGTTCATTATTTCATCCTAAAAACAAACACCATCTGAAACATCTGTAAACATCTTAAACCCAGGAGATTCCCTGAATCTGAATTTATCTGCTTTTCTCTGAGAATCCTCCTGTAAAAAATCTAAAACTTGTTTTTTTCTCTAAAGTTTGATGAATATTCAGAGCTCTGTCTGTAGAGTTTTACACCAATCTTTGGGAATTTTTGTTTTTATACACACAGAAGTTATTAATAAAACATTTCTCTGAAACGATTTTAAATCCATAATAATAAATGATTCATCTCCAACTTTTCAGCCTTTTTTTTTTTTTATCAAAGCTCAGAGTTTCAGTAAGAGAAATCTCTGACTTATAATGTGAATAAAGAACATACTTTTGGGATTTATAAGGAAGAAAACAAAAATCTGACCCTGTGTGTTTTCATTATTTACCCAAAATGAAGCTTTAATTTAGAAATCTTTGCTCAAGAGTTTTAAATCTTAGATAAATATTTAGTTTCAGCTTAATATTTGAAATGTAAACTAAATGTTTATAAACGTAGCTAAATATTTAAGATCAGGACATTTAACATTCAGATAAAACATTCAACATTTATATATATTATTTCACAACCATTCCTCTAAATTTGTGATGTTTTCGGACTAAATGTGGAGAAGTGTTGTTGTTATTTGTCGTGTGAACAGCTTTACAAACACTGAAGAGTCAGAGGAGGAGGAAACTTCTGGGTGTGGACATGAAGTTTTTGATTTAATTTAATGAAAACGAGTGAGAAGCACGAACAGTTTCCCACATCGTTCAGTCCCAAACATGTCAGAGTGAAATAATCCCAGGAGGCTTTTCCTCTGTTTGTCCGACTGAACAAACACTCAGAGACTTTCCTCCCTCAGACCATCACACACCGTCGTCTCCAACACCACAGAGTCGACTTTAACTCACCAAAAACAGACGCCAGATAATCCCAAACACAACAACCAGTCAGTGAAAACAGCTTCAGACAAACAGCACCAAACTCTACAGCTGTTTCCAAACCTGGAGTAAAATAAAAACTCCAGCTCATTCAGACGAGAAACCACCAACGTTAGTCGTAAATCGTTAACTTCAAGATGCTTCATGTCAGACATAAAACATCCACCACGTCACTTCTACACCTTCTCATCTACATCTGGGTGAAATTTGAGCTTTTTAAGTAAAACTTTGTAGAAGTTAGAGAGTTTTTAGTCACAGGTGAACAAGGTTCAAAGTTCAACAAAAATCATTAAATTGTTGTTCACAGTCACAGATTGTTCCTCTAAATGAATGTTAATGAAGACGTACGGCAATAAATCAGTCTCACCAATGATCTAAATGGCTACAGCTGCTTCCTGTGAAGTGTAAGGTGATTGGTTACTGTAGGAGTGAGTGACAGGCCTGTTAGCCAATAAACGACCCTCTAATAGAGATATTACACAAGACCAGTCAAGCAGGGAGCACTTGTTGTCTATCACAAGCTGTCCTGGGATGAAAACTCCACAGAAAACGATGGGGTCACTTTAGTCATACCTATAAGGCCCCGCCCCCTGACTCACCTGTGGGACACTTTTTCTTCATCCTGCACCTCTGAGTCTCGCTGAGGGGGGGGCACAGCGACGCTGCTTTCTCTTCAGACGACGTGCTGGAGGCTCCGCCCCCTCTGGTCCTGGTCTGCTTTCCCCACCTGAAGCCACAGGGGGCGCCGTCACGGAGGCAGGTGCTCCAGTCGCTCCACTCTCCCAGGGGGGCCAGGAGACAGTTTTCTACGAGGGGGGAGGAGAGAAGAGGAAAACCTTTAAATCAGGTCTGTTTGTTCTGAAGCAGTTTCTGATGTTTTAAATGGGAACTTAAAGCGCTGCACTCTTCTACTACAGAGCCACGTTGTTGTAACAGGAGTAGAATGTGTCTTGGTTTAAATGTGGACTCGTCAGACCACAGCAGACTTTTCCACTTTGCCTCAGTCCATCTCAGATGAGCTCGGGCCCAGAGAAGCCGGCGGCGGCGGCGTTTGTGTGTGTTGTTGATGTCTGACTTCGTCTTTGCATGGTAGAGTCTTGTTCAGGTTGATGTTTCCTCTGTTTCCTCCTCTTTCCTTTAACTGGTTCAGTGTTTGTGAACTGAGGACACTAATTGTTGAAGCTTTGGAGCTGGAATTCTTTCACATTCTTGTTGATGAACAACTTCAGTTGATCAACAGTCCCAAAGTCTCTGTTGTTGTATTTTATTCTTCATAATGTTCCACACATTTTCAATGGGAGACAGGTCTGGACTGCAGGCAGGTCAGTGTAGTAGCTGCACTCTTCTACTACGGAGCCACGCTGTTGTAACAGGAGCAGAATGTGTCTTGGTTTCATTGTCTTGCTGAAATAATCAGGGACGTCCCTGAAAAAGACAAAGTGTCTTGGATGGCAGCAGATGTTGCTCCAAAACCTGTTTGTACCTTTCAGCATTAATGCTGCCTTCACAGATACTGGGACAGTTACCCAGAATGCCATGGGGCACTAACACCCCCCATACCATCACAGATGCTGCTTTTGAACTTTGACCTGAGAACAATCCTGATTGTCCTTTTCCTCTTTGGCCCGGAGGACACCACGTCCATGATTTCCAAAAAGAGTTCTGCAGCGTTTGTGTGTGTTGTTGATGTCTGACTTTGTCTTTGCATGGTAGAGTTTGAACTGTCACTTGTAGATGTAGTGATGAACTGTGTTAACTGACAATGGTTTTCTGAAGTGTTCCTGAGCCCACGTGCTAATATCCTTTACACAATGATGTGGGTTTTTAATGTAGCGCCGCCTGAGGGGTCAAAGGTCACGGCCATTCAATGTTGGTTTTGGGCCTTGCTGCTTACGTGCAGAGATTTCTCCAGATTCTCTGAATCTTTTGATGATATTATGGACTGTAGATGATGAAATCCATCAATTCCTGCAGTTGGACAAAGTTGAGAAACATTGTTCTTAAACTGTTGGACTATTTGCTCACGTAGTTGTTGACAAAGTGGTGAACCTGGCTCCATCTTTGCTTGTGAAGGACTGAGCCTTTTGGGGATGATGCTCCTTTTATACCCAATCATGACACTCACCTGTTTAAATCAACCTGTTCACCTGTGGAATGATCCAAACAGCTGAAAACAACAAAGTTTATCAGTTGGAGTAATAAATATTTCGTCTTTGTGGTGTATTCAGTTGATTATAGGTTAAACAGGATTTGTAAATCGTTGTTTTCTGTTTGTATTTATTACGTCCTAACTCCCCTGAACGTGGTTTGTGTGTTGTTCCTCCTCAGATTTACTCCCTCAGTCTTCAGTGGGTTTATTATCTTTAAGAACACACCTGTGACTCCGTCTCACATAAATGTTTTGTGTGATGGCAGCAGCTCATGGGCTGAAATCATCAGACTAAATCAATAAATGAGTCTGAAAAAGCCGCAGTGATGTCAGGAGAGTGAAGCCTGATGTTTTCTCTCCTGACCTCTGGCAAACAGGGTGAACTCATTACCCACAGATGAGCTCCAGATGACGCGTTAATACACGCACACTCACCGCTCCTGATGTCATTCACAGAAATCAGTGGCTGCAGATTTTTTCCAACGCGCTGCACGACAAAAACAACAACATGATCCCTGCCAACATTTCCTCTAATCATCATCATCATCATCATCATCATCATCATCACCGCGCTGAATGAAAAGGTTTCCCGTAGCTGGAGGTGTGGAGCCACAGTCAGACATCAAACCTCAGAACCAACACGAGAAGCAGATGTGCCGGGGCTGACGGCGAGGAGCGGTGGCGGCGGCGGTAGCTGCAGATGTCACAGGTGGACAGCAGACAGAGAGAGAGAGAGAGAGACAGAGAGAGAGAGAGACAGAGAGCGAGCTCTGATGGATGAGTGATCTCTACGATTCATCTCACTTAGAAAGGAGGATGATACAGGCCGAAATCTGCAGATAAATCCTGATTCTCCACGGAGGACGTTTAAGGTGAATCCTGCTTCAGATTAAACACTTGGCTCCAGGAGGGAACAGACCGAGGTGGGAAATGAGAAATGAAGAGCGAGAAACGCAGCTGATGAGTGTTCAGAGATAAAAAAAAAAACAACAAAAAAAACAGTCTCTGAGGAAAATGTTTCTCATATTTCTGGACTGAAGGTTCCTCATGTGATAATCTCACTTCACTGATTCGTCTCATCCACGTCTCCTGTTTTTAATCCAAGAGATGCTGCAGACTCTGAAACCAGTTTCTGAAAAGAGGAAGTTTGTTCAAAGCCAAGATGAAAATCTGAGAGCAGGAAATCTGCAGAAAGTTGCCTCTGTGCAGGATTAAGATCAGGGTTGTTGTCCAGTCACCAAAGAAAAAACCTGAATCCAGTTCTTGTCTCTTCAGCTCAAGTTCTGGAAAAATCCCCAGAGATGGAAACAGGAAACTACGGCAGCATATTAGGACCACGTAAAGAAAAGAAATGCATTAAGTGGCAGCTTTAGTCTAAAGTCCTGGATGTTATGATGATGCAGATGCGCTCCCACCTTCAGCCTCCCTTAAAATGTTCCCAAAAAAAAAAAAATGTTGGAATATGTTCCACTGTGTTTACATTTCATCAGCTACAGTGATGACTTATGATTCTTTTGAAATTCACAAAACTGCAAAACTAAACTAACAACTCCCAGAGTTTTAGAATTTTTTAAAATAAAAATAGTGCAACAAAAAAACAGTTTAATCATTAACTCTCTGAGTTTTATTCAAAGGTGCAGAATTAAAGCACAAAGTCAGGATGTGTAAATAAAATGTTTAAGCTCTGTCGTTCTTCAGTTTTTGACGTCTGCAGTGATTTTCTGTGCAGATGTGTTTTTTTTCTGACTTTCTTTAACACCACTTTTCCTTCTGAAAAACATCACAGCTTCATTTTCCTCCACCTCTGTGTCCGTGGTGTTGATCTCCAGCTCATCTTTCAGTCTTTGCTTTACTGTTACGTGTTTACGTCATTGGAATAAGTTGATGATATCTTTTGAGAATTTAAAAATCACATCATCTTTGATAAACTGCATTGGTTTGATGCAGAATTGACTGTGAATTCAATTGTGAGACCAGTGAGACTGATGAGATTTAATCCCTGATGGAGACAAACAGGCCGATAGTTTCCATATTTGACTGAATAACCTGCAGTTTGCTCCTTATGCAGATGATGTGACGATGTTACACATTATTCAAAGTGTTTCAGCCTCAGTCTGACTCTTCTTCACCTCTGACCCTGAGACTGTGTGTGTGTGTGTGTGTGTGTGTGTGTGTGTGTGTGTGTGTGTGTCTCACCGTAACAGTCGGTGTGGTGGGCGTAGGTCCCCGTTGGACAGCTGCTCAGACACTTCCCCTTGTAAAGCTGGAAACCCAGTTTACACTTAGTGCAGAAATCTCGACTGAAACAGTGATCGCAGTCTGAGGAACGACACTCTGAGAGGAGGAGGAGAGGAGGAGGAGGAGAGGAGGAGAGGAGGAGGAGGAGGAGGAAAAAAAGAACGGATTTAGACCATGTGATCCAGAAAACTGAACCTTTGCCCTCATCATCATCATCATCATCATCATCATCTTCATCATCCTTAGGCTGAACAGATTAAGCTGATTATTGCTCAGCATTTTTTTTGTTTGACTAATTCCAACTCTCTTTTGTCTATTCCTCCATTTCTACACCTGTGCATCCATCCATCTTGGTGCATTTTAACATCCATATAATCAATACATCCATCCATCTATACATTTATTGATCCTTCAATTCCTCCATCACCCAGGCATCCATCCATTTCTGCACATGTACATCCATCCATCTTTCCATCCATCCATCCATCCATTGGTGCATTTCTACATTTATCTATTTATCTGTCTATGTCTGTCCATCAATCACACACCTATTCATCTTATCCATCCATCCATCCATCCATCCATCCATGCACTGATCCATGTTTGCATTCATGCATCAATATGTCCATCCATCTTTTTATCCATCCATTAATGCAACCATCTGTCCATCCATTCATTCTTTTATTTATTCATCCATGTCTATCCATCAATAACAGATGCATTCTTCTATCAATCCATCCTTCATTCATCCAACCATGGATCCATCTATTTATCCATCCATCTAGCAAATCTATTGATCCATCTTTTCATCCAACATCCATGCACTGATCCATGTATTTGTGCATCCATCCATCCATCCATCCATTAATGCAATCATCCATCCATCCATCCATTAATGCAATCATCCATCCATCCATCCATCCATCCATCCGTTAATGCAATCATCCATCTATCCATCCATCCATCCATCCATCTATCCATCCATCCATCCATCCATCCATCCATCCACCCATCCACCCATCCATCTTTTCATCCATCCATCTTTTTATCCATCTATCTTTTAATTCATTCATCCATTCATCCATCCATTAATGCAATCATCTATCCATCCATCCATCCATCCATCCATCTTTTTATCCATCCATCTTTTTATCCATCCATCCATCCATCCATCCATCCATTCATCTTTTCATCCATCCATCTTTTCATCCATCTATCTTTTCATCCATCCATCCATCCATCCATCCATCCATCCATCTTGTCATCCATCCATCTTTTTATCCATCTATCTTTTCATCATCTATCCATCCATCCATCTTTTCATCCATCCATCTTTTTATCCATCTATCTTTTCATCCATCCATCCATCCCTGACTCTCGTGTGCAGACGTCTCTCAGAAAAATCTCCTGTTGTTTTTTCTTCAGTTTGATTCTTTCACACCTGAGCTCAGGTGAGTCTGATGAATAAACAGAAAAACCTTTAGCTCTGTTTTTCCTCCTCTGTCATTTCCTGTGTTCAAAGTGTCTGAGGAGTTTTAGCCTGTGTTGACTTTAGTTAAAGGACTGAGTTTGAGGATCTCTGAGTTTGAGGATCTCTGTGTTTGAGGATGTTTGAGTTTGAGGATCTCTGAGTTTGAGGATCTCTGTGTTTGAGGATCTCTGAGTTTGAGGATCTCAGTGTTTGAGGATCTCTGAGTTTGAGGATCTCTGTGTTTGAGGATCTCTGTGTTTGAGGATCTCTGTGTTTGAGGATCTCTGTGTTTGAGGATCTCTGAGTTTGAGGCGTTTGTAAACTGGTGTTGTCCCAACATGAGTCTGTTCTGAATTAAGTGGGTGAATCTGACTGTAGGAATGACTTTAAATGTCAGAGCGTCTGTTGTTGGGGGACTCGTCTTTTGGCAGGACTCGGTTTCCTGCGTTTGTTTGGGCCTGAGGGAAAGTGACTCATTTGTTTAGTGTGGAGCAGAGGGACGTACTCATGCAGCGGTTCACGTCCTTCCCTCGCTGTCCGAAGTGTCCGGCGGGGCAGGCGTGGAGGCAGGTGCCGTGGTGGGACATCCCATCCCTCTGCAGGAACAGGAAGAGTCGCTCGGGGCAACGCACGCAGCCGTTGTCACGTGAACACTCCAGACAGCTGCGACAGTCGTCTGATGTTTCTCTGTGAGCTGAGGAGAAAACAGAGACACCATCAGGAAGAGGGAGACCCCCAAAAGATAAAAGAGACAGAGAAAAAACTTTTCAACAAGCGAGAGTCGAGTTTTCAGGTGTTCAAAAAGATCAGCTCCTCTAAAGTGAAGCCAAAGTAACTCCACATCCTGTTTACACTCACACATGAATAAATCTGTGTTTTCAGATCAAAGTGTGAACGTTTGTCACGTCTGAGAGCAGGAGCAGTGTTAAAGTGAAACCAGGAGGAGAGAGAAAGTCCACGCCACTAATGCACAAGATCCACAAGATCCACAAGATCCACATGATCCACAAGATCCACATGATCCAGATCCTTGTGGACTCCATGAAAACTCTCCTGCTGAGTCAAAAATGTGGCTGTGCAGCTCCTGAGGGCAGAAACTCTCAGAAACAACAGGAGCTTCCTCATCATCAGGACTCAGGTCAGAACTCAGCACAGATTAAAGCGTCGAGATACTTCAGCTCCACATTTCTGCTCTAAACACCTGATTGGTTTGAATATCTCAGATATCTCTGCTGTTTATGATTGTCAACTCAAAAAAAGCTGCAAACTGCTGTGAACTTCTATTAACTACTGCAAACTACAGCAAACTAACTTAAACTGCTGTAAACTTATTTAAACAGCTGCAACCTTTTATCAACTCCTGCAAATTGTTGTAAACAGCTGTGAACTTCTGCAAACTTCTATTAACTACAACAAGCTTATTTAAGCTGCAGTAAACTTCTACAAACAGCTGGAAACTGCTGTGAACTTCTGCAAACTCCTGCAAACAGTTGGACTGTTGTTAACGTCTGCAAACAGCTGCAAAGTTCTGCAAAATTCTATTAACAACAACAAGCTTATTTAAACTGCAGCAAACTACTATAAACTCCTTGCAAACTACAGTAAAGTTCTACAAACAGCTGGAAACTGCTGTGAACTGCAAACTTCTTCAAACAGCTGCTAACTTCTAAAGACTCCTGCAAACTGTTGTAAACTCCTGTAAATGTCCACAAACTTCTGCAAACTTCCACTGACTGCAACAAGCTTATTTAAACTGTAGTAAACCTCTAAGAAAACTTATGCAAACTTCTGCAAACTGTTGTAAACTCTGTAACATCTGTGAACTTCTGCAAACTTCCATTAACTGCATCAAGCTTAATTAAACTGCTGTAAACTTCTTCAAACAGCTGAAAACTGCTGTGAACTTCTGCAAACTCCTGCAAACTGTTGGACTGTTGTAAACGTCTGCAAAATTCTATAAACAACAGCAATCTTATTTAAACTGCAGTAACTCCTTGCTAACTTCAGATAAGTTCTACAAACAGCTGGAAACTGCTGTGAACTTCTGCAAACTTCTTCAAACAGCTGCAAACTTCTACAGACTCCTGCAAACTGTTGTAAACTCCTGTAAATGTCCACAAACTTCTACAAACTTCTGCAAACTTCCATTGACTGCAACAAGCTTATTTAAACTGCAGTAAACCTCTATGCAAACTTCTGCAAACTGCAGCAAACTGATCTAAACTCCTGCAAACTGTCGTAAACTCTTGCACACATCTGTGAACTTCTGCAAACTTCCATTAACTGCATCAAGCTTATTTAAACTGCTGTAAACTTCTTCAAACAGCTGAAAACTGCTGTGAACTTCTGCAAACTCCTGCAAACTGTTGGACTGTTGTAAACGTCTGCAAAATTCTATTAACTACAGCAATCTTATCTAAGCTGCAGTAACTCCTTGCTAACTACAGATAAGTTCTACAAACAGCTGGAAACTGCTGTGAACTTCTGCAAACGTCTTCAAACAGCTGCAAACTTCTAAAGACTCCTGCAAACTGTTGTAAACTCCTGTTAATGTCCACAAACGTCTGCAAACTTCTACAAACTTCCATTGACTGCAACAAGCTTATTTAAACTGCAGTAAACCTCTACGCAAACTTCTGCAAACTGCAGCAAACTGATCTAAACTCCTGCAAACTGTCGTAAACTCTTGCACACATCTGTGAACTTCTGCAAACTTCCATTAACTACAACAAGCTTATTTAAACTGCAGTAAACTTCTATGAACTCCTGGCAAATTACAGATAAGTTCTACAAACAGCTAAAAACTGCTGCAAACAGCTGCAAACTTCCAAAGACTCATGCAAACTGTTGTAAACTCCTGTAAATGTCCACAAACTTCTGCACAAAGCTGCAAACTTCTGCAAACTTCCATTGACTGCAACACGGTTATTTAAACTGCAGTAAACCTCTACGCAAACTTCTGAAAACTGCAGCAAAGTGATCTAAACTCCTGCAAACTGTTAAAAACTCTAGCACACATCTGTGAACTTCTGCAAACTTCCATTAACTGCACAAAGCTTATTAAAACTGCAGTAAACGTCTGCAAACTTATCTTAACAGCTGTAAACTTCTCTTAACTCCTGCAAATGTCTATAAACTTCTTTTCACTCTCTGATCCATACCTGCGACTGAATTACTTCACTTCCTTCACTCATAATTTTTTTTACAGCAGTGTTTCTATGACACCAGGTACAGATAATTTTTTTGTTTTCCACAAAGTTGTGAATCTGATCTGATGAACACATCAAACTAAAGCACAGGTGCAGATTCAGAGACTTTCATGAACATATTTCTCTGCAGATGATTGAAAACTTCGTGGTCACTGAGCTGCAGCCGTTTGAGGTGTTTTTGTCTCCGTGTGAATTTATGTTTCTGTGATTGTTGAAGTTTCCAGGAGAGTAAACGTGTTTCCTGCCTCACAGAGAGAAAGAGCAGGAGCTTCATCTCTGACAGATTTCACAGGTCGTTGTCATCTGTCAGGTCTAAACTCTGAGCGTTATCGTAATGTTTTGCTCAGAGCAGCAGAGAGGAGGAATGTTCTGGATCTGAAAGGATCAGAGGAGTTAGAGAGAGAGCGTGAGTCTCAACCATCAGCTCTGATCCCGCTAAAACACGCCGCCGCCGCCGCCGCTGCCGCCGCTGCTGTGTCTGCAGGTGTTTGAGCTGATGTTAGAAACAACCTGCGGCTCATTCAGGAACCCAGAGGTCAAAGGTCGACTCTAAATCTCACAGAAACAAGGTGATAAGAGCAGAGAGAGAAGCAAACTCATGACTCTGGTTAAACACTCACAGGATGATCCAGACGCTGATTTTATCTCCACAGATTTTCCAGACTCAAACCTCCTCAGACTGATCAGATCAACTTCAGCTTTGGAAGAATCCAGCGGCTGAAGATGATGGTGCTTAAAGTGAAACAGGTGCTGCAGCTCAGTAGCAGGTGGTTTTTTTTTTTTTTTTGTTCTGGCTCCTGTGGGTGTGAGTGTAATTCATGAGTAAAGTCTGGATCAGTGGAGGCGTTGGAGAGTTGATACAAAGAGAAACTTTCTTCTTAGAGCTGCTGAGCATCAATCACACTCAGAGGAATCCACCAGGAGACGGAGAGGAAAGAAGGTTTACGACCAGCAGAAAAACTTTACAGCAGAGCGCTGCCTTCACTGACAGTCCGACATCCAGGAGCTGACTTAACAGGGGTCAACAAACGAGGGGGCTCCGAGAACTGGACCAACGTGTCAAACACTGACTCAACAGACACTGCCTGGCAAAAAAAAAGGCTCCACCTGGATTTAACTAAGCAAATAGGTACGAGCCTCCTATTGGATAATTACTGCATGGGCGATTATCTTTCAGCTGGAAACAAGTTATTTAACCCCAACTGGTGCAATGAGCTGCTTCTCATTTCCTAAACAACCATGTGGAAAGACACATCCCGTAGTCGTGGAAAAGATGTTCGTCTGTTTGAGAAGGGTCAAATCATTGGCATCAAGCAGAGAAAACATCTAAGGAGATTGATGCAGAAACGACTAAAATTGGGTTAAGAACTGTCCAACGCTTTATTAAAAACTGGAAGGATAGTGGGGACCCATCGTCTTCCAGGAAGAAATGTGGGGGGAAAAAAATCCTGAATGATGGTGATCAGCGATCACTTAAACGTGTGGTGAGATCAAATGGAAGAAAAACAACAGTAGAACTCAGGGCTATGTTTAATAGTGAAAGTAAGAGCATTTCCACACGCACAATGAGAAGGGAACTCAAGGGATTGGGACTGAACAGCTGTGTAGCTTTAAGAAAACCACTAATCAGTGAGGCTAACCGGAAAAAAAGGCTTCAGTTTGTTAGGGAGCATAAAGATTGGACTCTGGAGCAATGGAAGAAGGTCATGTGGTCTGATGAGTCCAGATTTACCCTGTTCCAGAGTGATGGGCGCATCAGGGTAAGAAGAGAGGCAGGTGAAGTGATGCACCCATCATGCCTAGTGCCTACTGTACGAGCCTGTGGGGGCAGTGTTATGATCTGGGGTTGCTGCAGTTGCTCAGGTTCAGCAACAGTATGTGCTCAAAGAATGAGGTCAGCTGACTACCTGAATATACTATTTTCCAAGATGACAATGCCAGGATTCATGGGGCTCAAATAGACTTTCTCACCAAGTCCCTCGTACTCTGTAGTAAAAGTGTGTACCTAATTGGAGGTGTCTCAGGTCTGGAATTGGGGTAACTCTTAGAAACCCTACAAGACCTCTTCTGAAACACGTCGCCAGTCTGAGATGGTAGTAGTTACGTTCTAGAACCACTTTTTATAATGACACACTGGATGGAAATAAATCTGTGACATTGGAGAAGCTTAAAGAAACAATGTCACAGAGAATGTAATCAAAGCTAAAGGCGGTCCAACCAAATATTAGAGTATGACCTTTTTTTTGGTGGTGACTTTTTTTTTGGCCAGGCCGTGTATGAACAACACTTTAACAAAGGTTTTCAGGCATCATTTATTTTTTTGCACGAGAAAAATATTTTTCTTTAAATTGAGCATGAGGTGATGCATCATTATGGAAGCACATTTCTGCCAATAAAAAAAAATAATAATAAAATTGAAAACTTGGCTTTGTTGAGAAATTTATTTTCTGCCCATGATAGGTCAATGTTCGTTTTTTTAAATAAAATGTTCCAATATAAGGATAAAAGACAAAATGTGTTGATATTGAAGTGAAATTATGAGAGAAACAGGCAGAATTTTGAGATTATCAAATCAAAATTATTGGACTGGGACAAAAAAAAAAGTTGAAATTTTGAGATAAAAATAGTGAGTAATAGTAAAAGTTTACATTAAAAATAAAAGCTGCTTATAATCTGTCTTTGATTCTTAGTGACATCTGCCAATCACAAATTGACCCCTGCCTTTCTCACAATGACAACTGCCAATAGCTCAGTGGCAGCTACAAACGACAGCTATCCAAAGCTAAAGTTAAAAGTTAAAAAGTTAAAATTTGAGAAAATGAAGTTAAAATTTTGTGGGAGAAAGTCAGAGTTTTTAGATAGTGAAGAAAAAGTTATGGGATAAAAAGTTGAAATTTAGAGAAAACTTCCACTTCATTTGGAACATGAATCAAAAATAAAATGTGAATGAAGAATATTGACTAAATATAAACTATTATAATGATTATTTTTTCCAGTTTTTCTCCATGTTTCCTGTGTCCGTCCGATAAAAACCCAAATGCCCAAAGAAGGAGACGAGTTCAGTGTTGAGTTTCAAACCTTTGGTGATTCTTGGAGCACGAAGGGTTAATCTGATTAAATCCTGAGAAAAGGTGTTCACACAAAGAAAAAACAGATTTTCTATTTTTCAGGGAGCAGCTGGATTTTGGGCTTGAAGTGGATAAAAAAAAAAACAACAACCCTGGAGTCTCTGCTGAACCTTTGGAGGTTCAGAGTTTAAAGCTGCTGGTAAAAACAAACAAACTCAGGGTCATTTTAATATTTAATGATTTAATGATTTAACTTTTATTCAGCTGCTGTTAAAAAAAGAAGGTAAAGAGACAGAGAGAAGTTATTTCTGTTCGTGACCTTTGACCCCACACATGTCACAGAGTCTCCACCCCCTGTGAGAGAGGAGGAGTACATGGAGGAGTAAAGAGGAGGATCAGAGAGCTCCCTGCCTCACTTTGGTCTCCTGGTCTGAAAAACTCTGCACATGTGCGATCGATCTTTGGGCTTCAGAGACGTTTGGAGGCGCAGCAGGTTCAGGCAGCGTAAAACGACGACCTCTGACCCCTGAGATCGCTCAGGATTTAACGAGCTCCAGGTGAAGAAGGAGCTGCAGCAAAGTCTGAGGAAACACGATGAGAGAGGAACACACTGGGACAAAAACTCAGACCTGATTTACACCAGTGTCAGACCAAATCCAAATCACTTTCAGACCAGGTTCAGACCAGATTAAAAGCAGTTTCAGAAAAGACCAGATTCAGACCAGTTTGATACCAGTGTCAGACCAGATTCAAAACAGATTCGAATCAGTGTCAGACCAGTTTTGGACCAGATTAAAAGCAGTTTCAGTCCAGATTAAGAATAAATACAAACCAGTTTTGAACCAGTTTCAGACCAGATTCAAAACAGATTAAGTTGAGTTTCAGACCAAATCCAAATCACTTTCACACCAGTTTCAAACCAGATTCAGATCAGTGTCTGACCAGTTCAAGACCAGGTAAAGAACAAATTCAAACAAGTTTTGAACCAGATTCAGACCAGTTTTAGATCAGATTAAAAACAAATTCAGACCAGTATCAGACCAATTTCAAATCAGTTTCAGAAAAAATTCAGAATAGATTCAGACCAGTTTCAGACCAGATTCAAATTAGTTTCAAACCATATACAGACCAGTATCAGACCAGATTTCAAACCTCTAAGTGTGGTCAAAGTCTGGTCTAAGTCTGGTCTAAGTGTTTTCCGAGTTTCGTATATGTCTAATTCTAATTCAACTCAAAGTCTGGTTTAGGTTTAGTGAAAGTCTGGTCAAAGTTTGGTCAAAGTTTGGTTTAAGCCTAGTCACAGTCTGGTCAAAACCTGGTCTAATTTTCGAGTTTCAGTCCAGATTAAGAATAAATTCAAACCAGTTTTGAACCAGATTCGGATCAGTTTTAGATCAGATTAAAAACAAATTCAGACCAGTATCAGACCAATTTCAAATCAGTTTCAGACAAGATTCAGACCATATTTACACCAGATTCAGACTTGTTTCATTCCAGTTTCAGTCCAGATTTAGACCAGATTCAAACCAGTTTCAAACCATATAAAGACCAGTATCAGACCAGTTTCAGACTAATTCAGACCATTTTTAAACCAGTTTTCAGACTAGATTTAGTCCAGTTTCTGACCAGATACAGACCAGTTTTGAACGAGTTTCAGACCTGTCTCACACCAGATTCAGACCTGTTTCATTCCAGTTTCAGTCCAGATTCAGACCAGTTTTCCAGTTTTTTCAAAATTGGTTATAAAGAATAAAGTGGAAAAAAAAGTGTTTCAGCTGCATTTATCCTGATATGGACTTTAGCCACAAATAAAAACATGACATTTACTGAAACTAGAGACTTTAATCTTTTAATGAGGAGAAACTGATGAACTTTGACCTTATGGTTCTTCAGTTATGAGCTTTAAAACTAAGTATGGGTGGGATGTAAGGGGTTAATATGTTGAAATAAAACATGTTTCTGGACTTGTAAGTCAAATGTGGCTCATATCGAGACTGAAAAGATCATTTTCACTCAAAATAAGACAGAAACACTTGCTTAGATTTTAGTTTTTGCAGTGTGTGTGTGTCACAGTTGTGTATGTGTGTGTGTGTGTGTGTGTCACAGTTGTGTATGTGTGTCACAGCTGTGTGTGTGTGTGTGTGTGTGTGTGTGTGTGTATGTGTGACACAGTTGTGTGTGTTCTCCTCCAGGTGAAGCTGATAATTAATAATCAAACTGAACCTTTAAGAGCTCACTGCTGCCTCCTGTTGGGATTTTCTTATTTTTATTAGTTTGTGCTCTTTAATTCCTGGTGTTTTATAGAAAAATCCCCTTTGTTCGCTTTTTAAGATGCTTTTCATTATCTTGTAAGAATGTTTTGTGGATTGTTATGAGCCTAACTGGGCCACCTTTTAGGGAGGAGGGGGGGTGTTAATGACATCTTCAGGCTAAAAGCTGAATCACCTGCACCTGAATGTGACGTGATGATCTGTTGTTCACTGTGAGAAAAACTGAACATGTAGTTAAACCTGAGCTGATCTTCTTCTTCTGTGGACACACTCAGGAAAAACTCAGGTAATTTATCTGTACCTTCACTTTTCAAGCAGAGGTGACAGAGTCGGTTAAAGAGGTTTAATCTGTTCCCACATGTTTGATTCTTTGATTAAAGCCTTAAAGTGAGGAGCTGATGAGACTGAGTGTTTACAAAATGAAGCTGAAGAAGAAGAAGAACAACCAGAAGTGGGAAGTCATGGCGTTCAAATACTTTTCAGGTATCTGCACTTTCCTCAAGTGTTTATACTTTGGACGGCTTTCTACTTTTACTCCCTACATTTGAACACTGGAATAAATCAGCTCAACTACAACACAACAACAAAAATGTGAAACGGTCCCAGAGATAAAAGTGAAGTGACAGGAAAGAAACAGCGGTAAATCTGCTCACTTCATCATGAAAGAGCTGTTTACTTTTACCAAATTCTATTTTCGGGGATTTAGTAAATAGTGAAAAATAAAATGTGATTGTCGGATGCACCCATTAGAGGACGCAGTTTTTACACCAGCTGGAAAAATAAAAAGTCAGTTGGTTTCAGATTTATTTTCAATACACGATAACTTTTGGTGCAAGAGTAAAAATCAAATATGGCGATTTTGCTGTAATAAACTTTTATACCTTTACAAATTTGATAAAATCAGGACTCTAATCTCTCCCTGAATTTGTTGTTTTTCTAAATGAATTAAAAATGTTCCTTGAACCACTAAAAATAATGAAAAAAACATAAAAATTCTCACAAAAATTACAACTTCCTTCACATGCTTAATTTCATTTATTTATTTTCCTTTGTATCTCATTGACATCTAATTTAACTTATCTACTTTTATTGCTCCTGTAACTTCTCCACTGATTGATGTGGTGAATTAATGACTGAAATGTACTCATGGATTTATTTATGATAAAGTTAAACATTAGAAAAAAAACATCAGCTCCACTTCCTGAAACAGAAATCCAGAGTAGTATACGACTAAACAGGTCCAACAAAACAGTCACACTACATACGACTTTCACATGTAGTAGGTAGTAGGTGGTTTGGAAAAGAGTCTGTGTCTTAACTTCACGTCTGCAGAGTCAAACACCCAGAATTCTCTGTTTGTTCCACCTTCAAACAAAAACACACAATTATTCCTCGACTCCAAACATTATGTTTTCAGTGTCCAAAGGTCCCACAGCAGCAGCATCAGCAGCATCACCTGCAGCTCATTATTCCTCTGTAAACACGTCTGTTTGTCTTTGCTCCACCTAACGCTCCACCTAACACTCAGAGGAGTGTGAGGTAAACAAACAAACTAATATACAAACAAACACTGAGAGTGAAGCTCATTTTCTCCTCCATCATTCAGAGAGAGAGAGAAAAACTTCATGAGCTGGGATGAGAGGGGGGAGCTGGGCAAATCTACATCATTGGTATCTATAAGACTGGGATATTAATATCTCGAATTTTCATTTCTCGATACCAGTACGATAACGATTGATCTTTAGTTTTCTACAGATCTGGCAAGTTTTCACAAACTGTTCCTACAAAGTGAATTTCTGATAAATCGGGAGGAGCTAAAAGAAGGGGAAGGAGTTAAAGGAGGTGAAGGAGCTAAAGGAGGAGGAGGAACTAAAGGAGGAGAAGGAGTTAAAGGAGGAGGAGGAGGAGCTAAAGGAGGTGAAGGAGTTAGATGAGGTGAAGAGCTGCAGGAGGAGGAGGAGGAGCTAAAGGAGGAGAAGGAGCTGAATGAAGAGGAGGAGGAGCTAAAGGAGGAGGAGGAGCTAAAGGAGTTGAAGGAGCTGCAGGAGGAGGAGGAGGAGGAGGAGCTGCAGGAGGTGAAGGAACTGCTGGAGGAGGAGGAGGAGGAGCTGCAGGAGGTGAAGGAACTGCTGGAGGAGGAGGAGGAGTTTTGGTTAAAGTCCATCTCTAAAGTCCCAGGTGCTCCCAGTTACCGACTGTATCCTTACAGAAACATAAATCAGACTAATGGCGCTGGAGGAGGCGCTGGCGGCCCCGGCCCCTCGGCGTCTGCAGGTTCCTGCCTTAAACCACGTCAGGCCTCTGCTGCGAGTGTGAAAAGTACAAAGTGTGTGTGAGGGCGGGGGGCAAGGGGGGGGCAGGTGGAATAAAGTCTGTGCTGGGTGAGGAGATGAAGTCTGACAGGGTCGACCTGCGGCGCTCAGAGACAGTTTGACCTTCACAGAGCGGAGAATGTTTTCAGGCCTGAGGCTCTGTCAGCTCCGTCAGCTCCGTCAGCTCCGTCAGCGAAGGATTTAAACAGACACATCAGTCTCATCCACGTCAACAACCGCGCTCAAGATCAAACTTCTCTACACCAGAATAAGTTTACATTTGTTTCTTACGCTCTGAGTTTCCCTCGCTGCTTTGACTCGTGAGAAACTTCTGTAAGATTCCAGCAAAGAACCAGACTTCCTCCAAAACTTTACGTCCACTGAAAAAACTGAAGACTAAGGAAGTTTAAATGTCTTATTTGGAGTAAAAAGCCTCTTAACCTCTTAAGAAACAAGCATCCACACGTTTAGACGCCACATTTCTGCCTCTCAGACTCAAGAAACTTCACTTTTAAAACCAAAGGAAACTGCTCACATCATTTTTAGTGACATCACAACATTACATCAAGTTAAAACAACCGTGTTTACAACTTTTCATCCTCTTAAATCAACTATTAACATCCTCATTTTGACATTTTGTTAATTTCTTACTGATTTTAAAACATACTTGTGCAACTGATTTTGACTTTATGAACCTCCTTGTTTTGCTAAAACTGTTCAGATTTTGCACAAATTGCACATGAGATAAAACAGACAAGTGTTTCAGGGAAAACTCAACAGACAGACAACAGAAATAAAAACAGACATATGCAAAAATCTTATCAGCTGGATGTTGCCCTCAAACTTACATGGACATTAATGCAGATTTGGGTGCAAAGACAAACTACAGCAATGTTCACATGTGATTTATTAAACACTCATACCAGAGCTATTGACATCATGGAGGTAGACCAACAAACATTTCAGCTACAACTGACAGGAAAATTGTTCTGGATGCAAAGAAAAACCCACAAATAACTTCAGCTGAAATACAGGACTCTCTGAAAGAATGTGGTCTGGCTGTTTCAAGATGCACAATAAGGAGGCACTTGAGGAAAAATGGGCTGAAGAAAGACATTTCTACACAAATGCCACAAAGTTTCCTGCTTACAATACGCCAAACAGCACAGAGACAAGCCTCAAAACTTCTGGAACAAAGTCATTTGGAGTGATGAGAGCAAAAGTGAACTTTTTGTCCACAACCATAAACATTGTTCCATTTGG